>JAKTYD010000001.1:430097-673034 GCA_030564645.1 Insectozyma morakotiae
AAGCCCGTGAATAAGACGAAAAAAAAAAAAAAAAAAATAATTGAAAAATTGAAATTTGTAAAAAAAAAAAAAAAAAAAATAATATGGGGGTTGGGTTCTTCTTGGAAAAAAAAAAAAAAAATTCCAAAAAAAAAAAAAAAAAAAAGAATTCCCGAAATTTTAGAGAAATTGAAACCAAATTTCTTAATCTTTTACTAACTTTAATTTGTCACATCATACATTGTGTGAGATTCTAATTCAAAGTGTGTGCTAGAACCACTTTGTAATGGAAGTCGTCGGATTTTAGCTGTTGAAAGGGTGGCGATTTTTGAAATATAATATTGCTGTTGTATCTCGAAATAGAAGAATTATTTTGATGGTATTATTATAAGAAATTACAACAATTTATATGCTATTATTTTAATTTAAATAATTTTTAATTGATCGCCATAACAACAACAACAATATAAACAACATTTTGAGCGCAACTTATAGTATTGTAATTTATTTCTTTATTTAAAAGTCATTGTAAAATCTTTTAAGACTAACGAAATAGCTATGAGCTACTGTTAAAAGTTCTTATCAAACCCCATTAAACTCGGCAAGTGGCAAAAATTTTAATGAGAAATGATTAAATTGTAATTTTAAGATCACTAAAACATTAATGTCATCTCATGCGTCATCATTTATTTCCTAATAAATATCAAGGCGAGAACTCATAATCTTTATTTAAATAAACATCAACCTCAAATTCATTATCTATACAATTTTAAATGAAATTCTTGCTACATTTTTATTTTAAAAGCCTTGAAAAAATTCGGGAAGAACTCTCAGTCATGAACTTTATTAGCTTGATACTTTCCCCTTGTTGTCTTCAATTAAACCATGTTTTCTAGCTGATCCTCATATCACCACTTTGATGGTTCAAAATCAACCCATATTATTATATTGCGTTTTTCAGCGCAAAAAGTAGTAAACAGAACCGGGATGGACGCAAACATTTTTTTGCAAGCAAAATCGCGCCAGTGGTTTAGTGGTAAAATCCAACGTTGCCATCGTTGGGCCCCGCGTTCGATTCGCGGCTGGCGCATTTAATTTTTTGCACTTTGTTTTATTTTTTCTCTTCTTGTTTACTTAACTTTTTTGCAACAAGATCGAAACTTCTAAATTCCTAATTATTTTGTGAATACATCGAGTTGATATTGATCAAAATTGTTTTCAATAAAATTACAAATTGAGTACATTGTCTATACTTTACAATTTTTTTGAATTTTTTGACTCAAATTTTTTAAAAGTTTGTATTTTGACTCAAAAAATGGATTTTTTATAAACAAGAAGTTTCTCCTATCCTACTTTAATTAATATGATAGATTTCCTTAAACAGGTATATACTAGTTTTTTTATATCGTATATATTAGGTAATTCTTTGTTTATTTGATGAATTTCATTGGAAATACTAAGATTTTATTCGATGTGAATGCTTGAGAAGATACTAAAATGACTATTTTACATCTCAAGAAATGAAAGGAAAGTGAGAAGAATTATAATTATATAAATTAATCTATCATATCTGTATACAAATCTTCTGATTTTATTTTGCTTGTTGTTGGTGTTGTGGTTGCAGCTGATGTTGTTGTGATTGTTGTTGTGTTTGTTGTGATTGTGAGGATTCTTGTGGTTGCAGGTGTTGTTGTTGTTGTTGCATTTGCTTTTGATTCTTTTGTCTATTTTCCTTTTGTTTTCTTAAAGCTTTTGATTTAGCCGATTGTAATTTTTTTTTAAATTCTTGTCTTCTTTTCTCTTCTTTATAAATTTTTTTCAACATTTGATAAGGTTTTTCACCATATATAGCTTCATATTGACATAATAAACAACATTGATTACTTGGTATAAATCCACGAAAATGATTTGGTGTTGACCAAATTTTATTACCTTCTAAACTAGTTATTAATTCTTTTTGCATTGATTTTAAATCATCAATTACATCAAATTGTCTTGTAATTCTTTTCTTTTTCTTTTTAACTTCTATTGATCCAGATGATTGTTGTGGATTTATTGAGGGTAGTTTCATTTTCTTTTTAATTCTTGGTTCATGATTTATTTTTGATTCTAATTTCATTAATTTAATTTTTTCTTCAATATTATTATAAGTTGGTATTAGTTTTCCTGACAGATCATATTCAAAAGTAAATTCACATGATGGGCCTTCAGTAAATTCATTATCGTCATCATAATCATCATCATCATCTTCATTATCATCATCATCTGAATAAATAGGACAATCACAACAATCATCATGAACATCGCATTTTTCACTTGTATTTAATTCTACTTCTATATGATGTGTTGGTGGTATATCAAATGCATAATCTTCATCATCATCAATTTCATCAATATCATAATCATCTTGATCTTGTAATTCATGTAATCCTTCTTCATCTTTTGTATCATATAATGTAAATCCTTCTTTTTCTCTTTGACTTATAAGTTGACTAATTTTATTTCTAAAAAAATCAATCTCCATTTCTGTTAAATAACTTCCATTAGGACAAAGAATATTTCGAATTTCCTCTTTTGTTAATCTATCAGAATCTTTATTTATCTCTGTTAATTTCTCATTTGATCCATTTATTGCCTCTGCTAGATTATAATTGAATATAGGTTCATCCTCTTTTGGAAACGGTGAAAATATTTGGTCTGTAGATGGTTTCATATCGATTAGAGAAATTTTTTTTTTTTTTATTTTTTGTATATTAATTTAATCTTTTTTCAATGTACGTTGTTTTTCACCATGTTTTACCACTAATTCATCAACAAATAAACCTTTTCTTCTTCTAATTTGATTCATATATCTTCTTGCTATATTCTCTCTTTCAGCAAATTCTCCCAATTCTTCTAATTCTTCTTCTGTATGAGGTACCCAAAATGGATCAATATCTAAAATATCATAACCATCAAATACTAATTGTGGACTTGCAGCACCAGAAGTTTTCTTTCGAATATCTTCACTAAATCCAAATGCTTCAATGACGGGAATTCTAGTTGTAATTGTGAAAAATGGAGTACCTTCTTTCATTTCTTCACTTATAATTGATCCACCTCTTTTTTGTACAACAGCATATACTTTACCAAGAACTTCACTTGAAGCTTGAATTTCACAAGTATACATTGCAAGAAATAATCTTGGTGATTTTGAAAGAAATCTTTCATGAATTAAATCTCTAGTTTGAGTAATGATTCTACCAGGATTAATCAATTTATCTTCATCAATTGATTTAATTTCAGCTTTTTTTATAGTTATAAGTATTCCTTGTAAAGGTTCAGAAGCTAATGGACCTTCATTCAATGCTAATTGAACACCATTTAATATATTATTTTCATATTCAAATTTTTCATTAGAATCTGAAAATAAATGTTTAAATTTATTTGTTGAATCTAGGAATATATTTGGACCTACTCTTTTTGGTCCAAATGATATAATATTATCAATAAAATCTTTAGTTGTTAATTTTTCAAATTTTTTTAGGAACTCATCATTTTTGGATATTATTGATTCATTTTGTATTAGGAAATTAGTTATATCTTCTGATAATGGACTCACTTCAAATTCTAAATCAATTAAATCACTTTCATCATTTTTTGGTTCTTTTTGTAATTTATCATCTTTTAAACTTTCTCTAAATGGAATCACAGGTTCTTTTACTGTTACTTCACAACCTTTTGCAAATCTTTCTTCTAAATCTTTTAAACATCTTTCTAAATGTAATTCACCAGCAACACAAACAATTAATTCACCAGATTCATCATCAATATACCATTCTAAAACAGGATCGGCTTTTGCTAATAAATCTAAACCTTTTTCCAATTTTGTTAATTTTATTGGATTTGTTGGTTCAACAGCAATTTTCATAATTGGTTTATTATGAATCAAAGTTGATGTTGATGATAAATTTATATATGGTTCTATATCAGATATAATTGTTGCATTTTTTAAAACACTATTTTCTAATCCTACAACACCACAGATATTACCAGCTGGGATTGAATCCATTCTAACTAATTCTTTACCCATAATTAAATATAAATCTTTAATTTCAACATCTTTTGTAATTTGATCTTGATTTGTTCCATCATATTTTGGACCTACAATTGTGATTTTTTGACCTTTACTTAAAGAACCTGAGTAGATACGTGTAAAACCAACAATTGTTTCAGGTTCCTCTTCTTCTTCGGTTTCTTCTTCAAAATCCTCTTCTTCAAATTCCCATTCAAATGGATCCTTTTTTGGTTTTTCCTCTTTCTCCAATTGTGTAACTTTAGAAGCTTTTCTTGCCAATTCTCTTACAATTCTACTTCTTTCTTGTATTTCTTCTTGTGATAATACATTTCCAACTTCTTTTGGTAATTCACTATTTGGAATTGATAATAATTTTGAAACATAAGCTAAAGTATAATTTGGATCCTTTTCACATTCTTTCATTGATTTTAAAAATTTTTTATCAATTTTATCATTAATTTCAGTTTCATTTAAAATTTTATCAATTCTTTCATGTTGAGCAATTTTTGGATTTGGTAAATATTCAATCACACAACCTAATATAGCATGACTAAGAGGAATCCATTGAGACATTATAACATTTAATAAACTTTTATAATCTTTTGATCTTAAATCTCTTGGTGAAACTTTTACACCTAATTTTTCAATAATCTTTTCCAATTTTTCTAAATCTCTATTTAATAAACAATTTTCATAAATTGACCAAATTGGTTCTAAAATTAATGAAACAAATAAAGGTTTTAAATTCTTATTAGTTAATTTTTTACCTGGTATAATTTTCTTTTCTTTCATATTTAAATAATAATCACCCCATAAAGTTTTTGATAATGCATTTTGATTAAAACCTAATTTTTTCAGATAAATTTTTGAAAATGTATTAATTGAAAATGCCCATCCATCAATTGCAGAAGCAAATATAACATTATTCTTTTCTGGTGTAAAATATAAATCTTCATCTGATTTTTCAATAAATTCACCAATTTGACCTGATTCTCTCCAATTTAAATCATCTTCTAATCGATCACCAGCGAAAAAAGATCCTATAACTGAATTGACTTGTTCAATGATTCTTGATATATGTTGATATGCTTCCAATGGTGATAATTTCCATTCAATAATTAATCGATCAATTTTATTTATAACAAGAATTGGTTTTAATTTATCTAACCAACATTGTCTTAATACATTTACCGTTTGAGAACAAACTCCTTCAACAACATCAACTAAAACAATTGCTCCATCACATAATCTTGAACTTGTACTTACTTCAGATGAAAAATCAATATGACCAGGTGAATCAATTAAATTAATTAAATATTCTTTTAACTCTATTTGATCTTGTTGTTGTTTCATGATTTTGAAATATAGAGATATAGCTGAACTTTCCATAGTTATACCTCTTAATTGTTCATCTTGTCTTGAATCTAAAAAACGAACTTTTCCAGCCATACGTTGTGAAATTATTCCATTTGTAGCTAATAATGAATCACTTAATGAAGTTTTACCATGATCAACATGAGCTAATATACAGATATTTCGTATACATGAAGCATCAGATTGTAATTTATTAATTGTATCTAATGAAATCTTCATCTTAATTTTTAGAAGAGCTACCAAAAGAAATTTTATATTGAATATTTACTTATTTAAATCAGTAATTGGATTTTCAGGATGAAACATACGATGAACAGGATGAATTTTTTCAAATTCTTTATCTGATTCAACAAATATTTTGCGTAATTGAGAATGTTGAAAATAAAATCTTGACATTAATATAGCAAAGATTCCAAATCCTGATAATCCCCATAAAACAGCTCTATTAACAGTAACATCAATTTTTTTACCTTTATAAATTGGAATTTGTATAAATCCTAACATTTTGAGATTCCAAATTGAAATTGTTCTTCTTTTATATACGCAGGGTTATGTCTTTTAACGTGAGCAATTAATACATTCTAACTCCATCTCCAGCTGGTAAAATTGGTAGGAACTGACCAATTATTAACATTGGTATATCAAATAAATCTCTTTTCACAGTCCAGACTGAACAAAATTCAATAAAATTTTGATCATTTTTTTTCATTAATTTAATTTTTGTATTTATACTTGAATGTAAATTACCAATTGCAATACTTTTAAATAATTGAAAATAATTTATAATACTTTCATCATCAAACATAATTTCCATTATAAATGTTCTTTTTTGAAGAATATCACTTAGATTATAACCTAATAAACTTAATAAATCATCGGTTATACTTACAATTTCTCCAGTTCTTCTCCATATTATAGTTGGACTTGAATTTAATTGACATAATTTTTCATAATCAATTAAACATCGTTGAAAACTCATTTCTAAAAATAATAGATCTTGTGGTTTTAATAATGATTTATGAGCACTTATAAAAGTTGGTCTATAACTTGCAATTAATTTTAATATAATTAATAAACTATTTCTTTTTTGTTGTTTTTCTTCAATATTTAGGTTGTTACCTGAAAATCGATTTCTTAAAAAATTTGTTAATGCATGATATGAATTTGGATATTCAAAATTTATTATATCATTATTATAAATATCACTAACTGATTGATATATTTGATGAGTTTTCAATGGATTTACATATGAATCATGATATTTTGTATTAAAATTTATAATTGGATTACTGATTTGTGATTTATTATTTTGAATTTTAATATTATTATCTAATAAATTATCTGTTTGATTATACATATTATTTAAATTATTTAAACTCAACAGTGAATCTTTTGAAAATCCTAATGATATAAATGGTCTTGAATCTTTTAATTTTTGAATGATTTTTTTTTTAGATTGATTTAGATTATCTATAGATATATCCAATGGTGAATAATATTCTGATGTACTTGTATTTGATGGTGATGGCGATGTTGGTTTTGATTGTAATAAAATATCTCCCAACATTAAATATTCTTGATTTAAATAATTTGAATGGAAATTACTATTGGATTGCATATCTTCTTGTGGATCAGTTAATAATTTATTTAAAACATCATTGGTGGTATTTAACATCGAATTTGTATAATTTATTTCTGGTGGAACTTCCAATATATCATTGATTGAGTTTGTACTTGATAAATCTGGTGTTGAAACTAATGATGATTCATTTTTCACTAGTTTTGGTTTTTTAATTCTTGATTTATTTTCACCAGTTAAATATTTAACTTTTTTACGTTCTATATCTTTACAACTATCACCAATATTTCGTTTAATACAATTTTTGCATGGTCTAACGTTGGAGCATTGTAAATGTTTGGCATGACAAAAGATACATGCTCGAATAGCAGGCTTTCTCTCTAGTTTCTCTTGTGTTGATAATCGTTTCGTCATGAATCAAATGGTAAAAGGTACTAATTACTAAAAATAATTTAATATACGAGGTAGTGCACAACACATTTTACAAAGTATGGAATCAAAGTAGAACATTGATTGAACTATTAGAGCTGATCCAGGGAGATATTAGTCTTTCATCTCTTAGATATTTGAAATTTGAATGAAAACTAGAAATGTTAACCAATTCAGATCTTTAACGTTGAACTAATCTCAACTTTCTAATCAGTAAGATCTGAATTCTAATTTCATTTGAGTCAATTTCTTAACGTAAAGCTATTCTTAATCAGTGCAGAACCGAGTCCTAGGTTCAATGATTCAAAGACTAACATAAAAATTTCATAAAGTTGGTTGCAAACTGTTTATTTTTGTTTGAAAAAATCTTGCATTAGATCTTTTGATAAGAAACTCATCATTTTCACATTTTCTAGTGCTTCTTGCACTCAACACCAAATATCATGTCTGAATCTGAAGTAGATGTTAGGATTAGTATAGATTCATTATATATGCTATATTGTACTTCATTATTACCATTAGTTATAATAGGTATTGCATTTTTTTATTCTGGTTTAACACAACGAAGGTCATCATTGACTATGTTTTCAATACCATTTTTAATAACTCCAATGATAATTATAGATTGGTTTATATGGGGATATTCATTAACATATTCTACTTCCTCAAATCATTTCATTGGTGATTTATCATTTGCAGTATTAAGAAATTTAAAACATTCAATAAATTCACAATTTACAAATTCAAGAGGATCAATTTTACTACTTAATCATTTTTTATTTAATATGTTATTTAAAGTTATTTGCGGAGCTATAACATTTCCTGGTTGTATTGCAGAAAGAGGAAGAATTTTACCAATGTTATTATTTTTATTTATTTGGTCAACTATTATATATAATCCAGTAACTTATTGGTTTTGGAATGAGAATGGTTGGTTATCAGTTGATCTTGGGAAATTACCAGTTTTAGATTTTGCAGGTGGGAATTGTATTCATATAGTTAGTGGATTTACATGTTTAGCATATTCATATATTCTTGGACCAAGAAATTCAAAATTATTATACAATTATCGAAATTTAAATACAAGTCATATTATAGTTGGTATGTCATTTGTATTTTTTGGTTGGATTGGATTTATGGCTGGTTGTGATTTTAAATTTAGTTATCATTCATTATTTATTATAACAAATACAATTTTAGCTGCTTGTTCAAGTGGGATTGTTTGGACAGCTATTGATTATTGGTTTAGTTCAATTCCATTGGAAGGTGAAATAGAAACGAAATCAATTTCATCATCTCATTTAGAACCAATTATATCTGAAACTGGAATATTAAAAAATCAAAGATTTCATGAAACAAGATCAAATTTTATTGAAAAAAGAAAATTTTCAATGATTTCATTTAGTTCAGGTATAATGACAGGATTAGTTGTATTTACACCTGCAGGTGGATATATTTCTTCAAGTGATGAATTTTGGAAACCTATTGTATTTGGTGTTATTGGTGCAATTATATGTAATTTATCAACAAGAGTGAAATATATATTTCAAATTGATGATGCATTAGATTTATTTGCAATTCATGGAATTGCAGGAATTGTTGGATCTTTATTAACTGGATTATTTGCAAATGAATTATATGGATCTAAAGGTGGATGGATTCATCATCATTGGAAACAATTTGGTTATCAATTATTAGGAATTGTTATAACTAGTAGTTATGTTTTTATAATGAGTTTATTTTTTTTATATTTAATTGATTTAATACCTGGATTACATTTAAGAATTGATAAGAATTTTAATAAAAGAGAAAGAGAATCAAAATTAAAAGAAATTGAATCTCAAATATCACCAACAACAAAAAAATCAGATGTTGATTTTTGGGAACAAGTGGAATTACAAGGTACTGATGCTTATGAATTCAATGGAGAATATATGATGGATTTTATAGAGTTTATTAAAGTTATACGACCACAAGATTATGAAGAGTATGATGAACAAGAAATAATTGAAAGTAATGGAAATTTCAATACAAGTTATCAATTACATGAACAACAAAATTTAATGAAAAGAGAATAAATAGAATCAATATTTATATTCTATAATCTAAATTAAAAGTCTCATTGTTAATTCAAAAACTGCAAAAGTTGCACCATTAGCAGGTGCTGCTCTTAAAATAGTTGGTACAAATCCTTTATAAAATCCTTTTATACCATTTGATTTCCAAATATCTTTTATAACACTAATTGATGAATTATATTTTGGTTTTAATAATGAATCAGTTTGTAATTTTGATTTTATTACATCAATTGGATATATTCCAATCCAAAGAGTATAACCACTTAATCCACCAAATAAACATAATTTCCAAGCAGGTATTTCATCTCTTTTTTTTTTGGTTTTTTTAATTTCTTGATTAATCAATGCTTCATAAGTTGAAAAATATATACCTAACCCAATAGATTCCCTTATCAAAGTAGGTACTAACCCTTTATAAACACTTGTTATACCATTAATATTATATATTTTTTTAAAACAATCTAAAGGTCCATGAAATTGTTTTATTGATGTAGTTTGTGTTTGTAATCTTATTCTAATATGTTCAATTGGTGATGCTATAAATCCATTTGCAAATCCTGCAATTGCACCACAATTGAAAAATTGAATTAAATTTAATTCTTCACCTTGTAATTTATTATTATAATATCTTTTCATAAATTCATTAACTGAAAATTGAACAGATACACATGCTCCAACACCAATTAATGGAGTTAAAGTACCTTTATAAAAACCTGAAAACCCTTCATTTTTAATCAATTGTTTTATAACATCAATTGCTCCTGAATATGTACCTTCTGGTGCTGATTGTAATCTAACTTTTACACAATCAAAGGGTTGTCCTACTAAAACTTGAGCAATTCCTCCCATTGTACCAGCAAATAAGTCTTTAAAGACTTGGGAGTTATTTGTAGTATATTCCGGTTCTTCTAATTCAATTGCCATGATTAAGATGATCTGACTCAATAATTAAAATTATTTAAATCTTGCATCAAAAAAAAGAAATCTAACGCGGTCAGATTTACGAGATTAAAGAGTCAAATAAAAACAAAACAGAGTCGAATTTGCAACCAACAAAGAAAAAATATTTAAGGTTTAAATTTGAACCAGATTAAACTAAATGCATATCTACTCCAATGTTAGATATTCTTTGAAAGCTTTTATTCTGTATCAGAACTACAACTCAGTAAAAGATCCCGGTATCAAAAATAATTCATTGGGTCATAATATAAAAACCTTCTAAAAATAAGGATAAAAAATAGATTTAGTTCCACCTTTTTAAAATCTGAAACATAACAGAACCACTACAGATCAATATAACCTAAAAATCAAATGTACATTATTGATAGAGTTGTTTAAGTTGTAACTTAAATTAGACCGATCATACCAATTAAAACCTTCAGCTAGAATCAACTACCTAATTATCCATCTACATGATTGTACAATTTGATCCAATCCATCCTCTTTTAACAACTCTAATGACATTGTCTTTTGAACATCTTTATCAGTTTGAGTTTTTGAATTTGAATTTGTTTGTTGAGCAGCCATTTTAATTTGAATTATTCGAAATTGATTATGTTTATTGACCTTTATTTATAGTTTTTGATTTGAATCATTGATCATGTCAAAAGAAAATGATTTAGATATATTTTGAAACCTTTTGTTGCAAATTAATCTCCTTGTTTGATCATGACAAAGTTATGCGATGAAGTTTCAATACAATCATCTCAATAGAAATGATTATAATCTCTTGTTAATATTTAAAACACATCATTTCTAATGATATTTCTAATCATTCAATTATTGTTTCAAAATTTTTTGTTGCAAAATAATTTCCAAATTTGATCATGACAATAATGATGAATAATATAATCACTTGCAATGAGATGAACTATATAAATTTAATCGTGGGAAATAAGTTTTATTTAGAAATTTTTTCATCCTTGCAATTCTTCAGATACGATCTAAAACTGTAGGCTTCGGTAATATTCATTTGAAATCTTTAGAGTGTCAACAGAGTTTTGGACTAAAAAAAAGTTATGTAACATGATAAAAAATATATTGAAATTGTCTAGAACTAAAACAAGATGTTTAACTCCGTTCTGAACATATTGAAATCCTTAGTTGATAAAATTCTTTAATGTACGTTTTTTCAATTTATTATTTAGTTTGAAAAATCAGACAAACATTAAACTGATAAAACACTCATTGGGTAAATAACCAAATCAAAATGTAAGTCAAACAAACACTTGATTACACTTCCATTTGTAAAACCATCAATGTTTTGATTTGATTTGATTTATCAACTGATACTTGATAATCAATTAAAAAGATTACCTTGCATTCATCTGATAAATCCAGAAACGTAATGAATTAAACATCAGCGTTTGCGTTAAACAGTCATGTTCATTCCAGTACAAAAATAACTCCTTTCATAGCTGATCTAGGCTATCAACCTTTACTCATAATTTGTTTCATCATCCTGATTTTAAAGTTGATTTTTGGTGTTTTGCTGATGAATATTCGTCATCAATTTTCAATTTGCTTCCACGTAAAATGACTAAATCAACTTCAAATATTTTTATATTCCAAGACAAAAAATTAATTTCAGCGAACGTTATTTGTGCACGTGACCAAAATCTTCAAAAGCTCGGATAGATGATAACTACAAAATAGAAAGTTTATCAGTAAATTATTTGCTTTGTAGTCTCAAAGAAACAATATACTGATAGAACACTCATTGGGTAATTAACCAAACCAAAATGTAAGCCAAATAACATTTGATTACTCTCCAATTTGTAAAACCATCAATGTTTATCATGCAAACATTCAATTGATATCAACATCAAATTACTTTATAAGACAAACAGCTAAGATTGAGTTAATCCTAATACAGCGTTCGAATAATGTATCAATTTAAATAATTGCTGATAAATGTGATCAATTATCATGATATGATTCACACTTTTTATCGAATTCGATAAGTCAGGAAAAATCACCATAAGTAGTACATGGTTTAAGTCCTTTATGTCAAACTGTTCAAGATCTTGATCGAAGCTACGGATTTCTAAACGAAACTACTACAAATTCTAATTCTGCTTGAATAACATAAATGTTGTGGAGAAGAAAAAATAAATAAACTTTCATCAGATCATGATATCACCAATTCCATATCCTTCTTCTAGAGTCTCACAGTTAGACTCAGGGATATTGGATATAGAATTATTCTCACTCTTAAAGGAGCAAGTAAGTTCAATTTTTTCTCTACATACTAACCCAAATTCATTAGTATATAAATTATCAATCAATGCCAATCAAGAATTTTATTCATTAATTTTAAATATTATCATATTCAAATATACAATATGGAATAATGGATCAAGTTATGGATCATTATTACAGAACCTAAAACTCACAGATTTGAAAACTAGTAAAATTATATCCAAAAATAAAAAACTTTCCTTACTTGGAATTTTAATTGGAACTTATTTATATAAAAGACTTGAAACTTACTTATACACAATAGAATCAAATGGAATCACAGAAGAAGGTTTATTATCAAGATTGAAAAATTACTTTATATCAAATCGAATGGAAATTTTAACAAAAATTAACAATTCAATTAAAATTTTGAATTTAATAAATTTTACCATATTTTTGATCAATGGGAAATATCCAAGTTTGATACATAGAGTCTTAAATATAATAGAGACTCCAGTATCTTCAGATTTATTAAAATTCAATGGTTCAAATGTAAATTATGAATTTCAAAATCGTCAATTAGTTTGGAATGTAATGACGGAATTTTTAGTATTTATATTACCTTTATTACAATTGAGAAAATTTAATAAATTAATTAAAAAAGTATTTGGTAAATCAGATTCGTCATTTATTGAAATTAATAATAAACCAAGATTTACAAAATATTCAAATTTACCAATTAGTGAATGTGCAATATGTCATGATTTAAATCAACAAGCGTCCCTTAGTGGTGGTAGAGTTTTCCCAAGTTTGGGACCAATTACAAATCCATATATTACAAATTGTGGTCATTTATATTGTTATGTTTGTTTAGCTACAAAATTTAATCAAATTAAATTAGGTTCTGAAGATTTACCATGTTTAAGATGTAGTTGTAAATTAGAATGGTTTGAAGAATATGGAATTGAAGATTTTAATAAAAATGCAATAATTATAGAAGAGGAGGATAGTGATAATGAAAGTATTAATAGTATAGAAAGTTTTGAACCACAACAACCAACAACAAAAATTGAAAGACAATTGAGTCATCGCTCAGAAATATTTACTCAGAGTGTTAATGAATCTAATGATTCTGATTCATATAGTGAAGAAGAAGAATTTGATGCTGATGAAGTTGAAATATAAATTATATAATACTTATTAATAATTTTGAACCTTTATCTTCTGATTTTGATAATTGTTTTTTAAACTTTTTCAAATTATTTTGTAAATCTTTTAATTTTTTTGATTCACTTAATTTTAAAACTTCAATAACAGAAACTAATATAAATGCTGGTTGATTTGATATCCAATTTTCAATATTTTTATTTATTATTATTTCATTTGCAATTTTTTCAGCAAATTCTAAACCTAAATTTGGTATTTGATTGTCACTTATTTTTTCCAATTTTTTTAAATCATTATTAAATTTAAATTGATTACCTTGAATTAATAATTTTAAACCTCTTGATATAAATGGAGTTTTATTAATTAAATGATAATCTTCTAAAATATCACCTTTTATAGTATGATCAAAAATAATTTCAATTAATTTAGGTCTTAATTCTTGATTAACTTGATTATTTTCGGTGGTTGTTAATAATAATTCAGTTATAACTTGTATTGACATATTATTTGATAAAATTTCATTTATTTGATTAGAATCTAATTCAATTAATGATTTATAAATTGGTATTATAGATTTTTCTAATAATTCTTGTTTTCTAATTTTTTGATCTTTTTTTGAAGTTTTTTTATATGCTAATTCTTGATAACCTTCTAATTGATTTTTTGTTGTTGGATTAAAATATTTCCCATCTAATCCTTTTAATAGGTACAATAATGGTCTTCTTGAAAATTTATTTTCAATTAATTTTGGAAAATTTTCAATTGAAAACATTTCATTAAATGATTTAAATACTAATACAGTATCATCAACAGTCATAAATAAAGTAATTAAAACTAAATTACCATATTCATTTTTAATTAATTCATTAAAATGAGATTTCAACAGTTTAATAATACCTTTTCTTTCCTTTGCATTTGCAATTGAAATTAATTTATTTGCAACATCTGAACCTTCTTGAGTATGAACTAATTCAGCAAATTGTTCAATTAATAAATCAATAAATTCTCTAATTGATGAATCATTTAATTCCAAATCTTGAATTAAAATATTTGTATATTCTTTCATTGCAGCATGTAAAATTTGAAATCCAGTTGAACCTTTTTCAACTGAAACTTTTATAGTATTAAATAAATTTGTCATTATTAAATTTTTCTTTTCGGCATTTTCATTTACAATATCAATAACTGTTTTATCTTTACCAACATCTTTAAAATAAGCAAACTGTGAACCCCAAAATTCTCTGATCATTTGTTTTTTTTGTTCATTTGATGCATATAATACAAATAAATCTTCAACTACATAAGCACCTTCTCTATGTCTCATTAATTTTCTTAATTTCCCATGTAATTCATTTATAATTAATTGTCTTGAATCTTTTGTACCATAATGTAATAATTTAATTAATAAATATTTCCCATATGATGAAGTTGCAAGTTGATAAAATGATCCTTTTAAAGATTCAACAATGATAATTCTTCTATGTTTATTTGAATATTTAACTAAAGTTTGTACAACTCTTGATGCATCATGTTTTAAAACTAAATCATTAATACAATCTTTTGATAATTCCCAAATTTCATTACAAAGGGAATCCTTTTGTGATTTTGATGTATTTGAATCTCTTAATTTTTCCCAAAGAGATTTAATTTTTTGAATTTGTATACCTGATTTTCTTTGTAATTTACGTTCATTTAATAATTTTTTTTGTTCAAGATGTTGTTCTTTTGATGATTTTTTATTTGGATCTGGTGTGGAATCAGTGACAACAACTGATTCCTCGTTATCTGATTCCACTTCTGATTCCTCGTTAACCTCTTCATTATCTAATTGATCTAATTCATCTTCTGATTCACTCATGTCTAAATCATCTGAACTTGAAACAACTTCTTCTTCTTCTTCTTCTTCTTCTTCTTCAGATGTTGGAGAAGGTGGTAAATTCTTATTAGTTTTCAATTTCTTAGATTTTATATCTTCATCGTTGGATATAGAACGTTTAGTTCCTTTTGATTTATTACCCATAGTTATAAGATGATAAGATTCTTAAAAAAAAAAATCTCATCTCAAATCAAATAATTCCCAGTTTTGCGACATTGAAAAATGACAGACAGAGAGCCAAAAAAAATTAATCAGTGGGGAAACAATCAATGTTCAAAAGTTTAACAAGAAAATTCATACCATTAGTGGCATTTGGAATTGGTATAACTTCTTTTCCTAAAGAATGGAGGAAAACAAATCTAAATCAAGATAAAAAATTAAATCATATTAATCAATCAATTGTTGAACAAATCAAACTTACAAAAGAATATCAACAATTAAAATCAAATGATGAACTATTAAATTATACAAGTTCTTCATCATTTCCCAATCAACATCATAATAATTATGTTAACACTGGGTTATTATTTGGACCTAATTTAATGGAAATTGATCCAATTGTATTTCTTAATCCAAAAACTGGAGAATTAACAAGTTTTTATTATTTAGGTAAAGAATTAATTAGTCAAGATGGTCAGATACATAATGGGATTATATCGACTATATTAGATGAAGGTTTATGTTCAGCTGGATTTCCAAAATTACCAAGTAAGAAAGGAGTTACAGCAAGTTTATCAATTGATTTTAAAAATCAAGCACCTCCAAATAGTACATTAATATTAAAAGCAAAAGTTAAACAAAATAAAGGAAGAAAAGTGATAATAGAAGGTGAATTAAGAACATTGTCATTGAATGAGAATGATAATAGTTTATTAATTGCAAATGCTGATTGTATATTGGTTGAACCGAAATGGTTTAAATATTTCTCATGGTTGGTTTAACTTTTAATAGATGATAATGAATTTTGAACTCTCGAGAAATGTAAACAGTGACCAACCCCAACTCTGGTTTCTGTTGATCCAGCTGAAACAAGTTATTGAAGATATCATTACTTAAGCAACCAAGAAATCGAGGAAGAGGTAGAGTCAATGTATCAAAGTTTGTTTGCTGGGAGTTACAAAGTGAGAGATTCCCCAGTAGAGTAAGAATGGAAATGTGAATGATCTCCCATATGAGACAAATTTAGCTATTGTTTGCTTGTGATAAAGCATAAACAAAACAAAAATACCTCGATTTGGTTTCACTCTGCAACCACTGGTAAAGTAAAACTTGAGCGTAAGAGTAAGAATTAAAGTGGTGGCGGCTTTATTGATTCATTGGTTAGCAATGGTTATGATACTGTTGATAATTGTTAAATTAGCAGTAGTGTACATTGGTTATTTATAGCAAGTCCAAATAAAAAAGATTACATAACAATAGCAACATACAATTATGTAATTGGTAGTTAATAAAATACGGAAAAATATTGTTACACGTAATCTAATAATAAATGATCATTACTTATACAAAATATGGGCAATGTTGAATATAAAGGGGGAAAACTCAATTGAAATGTGGAGTATAAATAGACCACAATTTTCCCTCGAGTTTTTATTTTTTATCTATAACAAACAACAAAAGTTAATTTAATTAAATATGTCAGATTTTGGTAGAAAAGATATTGGTGAAAAAATTGAATCAGCTGTTAAACCAGATTCACAAAAAACAACCACCGAACAAGCTAAAGATAAAGTTACCGATTCACTCGATTCAGTTGCTGGTAAAGGTACTTCAGAAAATGATAAATCATTTGTTCAAAAAGCTTCAGATGCTATCTTTGGTGACAAATAAGCAATTTGCTTTGCTTTGAAAACTATTTGATATAGTTCTTTCAATAGTTTATTTTTTTATTTGTTTAAAGTTTCAAAATATATAAAATTATAATTCTCGAGAATAAGAATTTTACTCTGTTGGGATTTTGACGTAGACTTACTTTTATCCATTTGATTGCCTTTGCCAATCTATTCATATTGAGTATTTAAGAGGTAATTTGTATCTCATTAGCCGCCTAACACATGGTAGCAAAAGTATTTTTATTCTTATTTTTATTTTCAATAACGCGTTTTTCAAATAATTTTAAATTTGATTTGATTCAAAATGACAGTTTCATCAAATAATGCAGAACAAGCATACTTAGATTTATGTCAACGTATAATAGATGAAGGAGAGCATCGTCCTGATAGAACTGGTACTGGTACTAAATCAATATTTGCACCACCACAATTAAGATTCGATTTATCAAATGATACATTCCCATTATTAACTACAAAAAGAGTATTTTCAAAAGGTATAATCCATGAATTACTATGGTTTATTGCTGGCTCTACTAATGCCAAACAATTGAGTGATTTAGGTGTTAAAATATGGGAAGGTAATGGAAGTAGAGAATTTTTAGATAAATTAGGTTTAACTCATAGAAAAGAAGGAGATTTAGGACCAGTTTATGGATTTCAATGGAGACATTTTGGTGCTGAATATATTGATTGTGATTCAGATTATACTAATCAAGGATATGATCAATTATCTGATATAATTAAAAAATTAAAAACAAATCCTTATGATCGTAGAATTATAATGTCTGCTTGGAATCCACCAGATTTTAATAAAATGGCATTACCTCCTTGTCATGTATTTTGTCAATTTTATGTAAATTTCCCAAAGGATTCAAAACCAAAATTATCTTGTTTATTATATCAAAGATCTTGTGATATGGGATTAGGTGTACCTTTTAATATTGCTTCATATGCATTATTAACTAAAATGATAGCTCATATTGTAGATATGGATTGTGGTGAGTTTATACATACAATGGGTGATGCTCATATTTATCTTGATCATATTGATGCTTTAAAAGAACAATTTCAAAGAATTCCAAAAGATTTTCCAAAATTAATTATAAAAAATGAACGTAAAGAAGAAATTAAATCAATTGATGATTTCAAATTTGAAGATTTTGAAATTTTACATTATGAACCTTATCCAAGTATAAAAATGAAAATGAGTGTATAAATTAAGTATATATTACAAATCAAATATAGATAAATCATTGTTATTAGTATAATTAGTGTTAGTATTAGTTGATAAAGGTTTCCTTTTAGGTTCATTATTTTTTTGATTTGATTTATCAGTGATGTTTGATAAAGGTTTTCTTTTAACTTGATGAATTTCATGCTGTGATTTTCTCTTTTTCTGTTGTTGTGATGTTGTATAATTGATTAAAACATTTTCACCAACTGCATCTAACATTTTAATTGATTCTCTTCTCATTTTAGCCCTCATTGATAATGGTTTATAATTGACTTCTTTTTTAATCCTTGAGGATCTTCTTCCAAATTGGAATTCATCAGATAAAGATGGTGAAGATTCACTGATAATTTCAATATCATTTGGAGTTGAATTGTCGAATTGTTTTGGATTTTGTTTTGGTACTTTTAAAGTAACAAATAATTGTTGTACCTTCGTATTTGGCTGATTATTGGAATCATCTGGATTTAAATCTGGTATGTAAGGTATATTTATTGAAGATGATTGATTAGTTTTACTTTGATTCTCAGATTCCTTGGACTCTATTGAATTTGACTGAACTTCTTGGTTGTTATTTAATTGTTTTGAATTTATATCTAGTGTAGTATTGATATTACCAGTTGAGAAAGTCAAATCAAGTTTTTCCACTTCTTCTTCAACCAGGTCTTGTTCGAGTATAGTTGAACATTTATCATTGAAAAAATGAGGTATTTGATCATCGTCTTTTTCTATTCCTTTATGATCTTGTTTTATTTGTTTACATTTCTTAATTATATTATTAAAATTTTCAAACATACAACTTTCAATACTTGAAATTATAGAATTTAAATCAAGTTGATCCTCAGACCCATTTTCATTCTTTTTATTTAATTTTAATTTTAATATTTTATTTTCATTATTTAATTGAGTATTTTTAATTTCCAATTCATTTATTTTTGTTGAATAGTTAAGAATCCTTTTGGCTAGAATTCTATTTTGTTCTCTCAAATCACCGATTTGAACTCCCGAGTCACTGGTATCATTACTTGAACTTGAATAAAATGATATTCTTCGATTAGTTGTATTTGTTATAATTTCTGATTTTCGAGCCATGAAAATATAAACAAAAACAAAAAAATTAAAACGAGAAGAAATCAAAATAGATTCTAAATTATGTCAAGATCTTCAAATTCTTCTATATATCAAAAAATAGCAGAAAAGAGACAGAACCTCGAATTGTTAAAAGAGTTTAAAACATTGACAAATGATTTATTAATTGAATTGGAAAATATATCAAATAATCTCGATACTATGAAAGATGGAACTAATGCAGTAGCTGTTGTTTTATTAAATTGGCAAAATGTAATACAAAACATTCAATTAGCTTCATTGGGATTGATTAAAAAAAGACAAGATGATGAAAAAGATCATGAAGATGATTTATTGTATCCTGAACCTTTAATTCGTATAAATCTAAATCAAGATCAAAAAGGATTCGAAGAAGAAGAAAATGAGTTGGTTTCTGATGATTAATTTGGAGAATTGTTGTTTAATGACGGTATATGATCACATTTTTTTCCATATCATCAAGAATTTTCAAAAATGAACGATTTTTCATTATTTTGGATTCACCTCAGCTAATATTATGCTTGGTACACCGCGATTAGAAGTGCAATAACAACAGATTATTATTGTTCAAGAAGAGATACATTATCGAATGTTCCTTGTCGATCTGGTTTCGATCGAAGATTGAATCTTTTGAAGGTTCCTAAAAAAAAACAAAAATTGTAATGTAATAAATGAAATGTTGTTGTTCAGTCCTAAATTTCCATTCAATTGTCGTCCGTTTGATAATCAATTCAGAGCATAAAAGATTATTTGTCAATTCAATGCAACTGATTATTCCTCAATCGAAGATTAGATTGTCTGTATTCACAGTGTAAAGATGCTATTCAGGAAAAAAAAGACTTGCTTTAAAATGAATTATTGTTTAGTCTTAAATTTCCATTCAATAGTCTGATGATGAGATTCAAGAGTATAAAAGATTATTATATTCATATTAGTAAATAACTTTTCTATCTATAAATCAAATTTAACTTTTTCAATAACTGAATTTACTCTAGATTTAAATTTTTCATCTTTTAAATTATCAATCAATTGATTTAATAAAATGTCATTAAATTTCTTAATTTCATCATCTACTTCATAATCATTAAATAATTTTGGATTCTTTATAAATGATTTCAACAATTCAATAGAATCTTTATGATTTATTAATGTTTTATATAATATATCCTCATTTGATTCTTCAATAGTCAATAATCTAATAAATATAATTAATTTATAAAAATTTGATTGATTTTCATTTAATATCAATTTTGAAATATTTAAACTATATGAAAAATTTAGATTGTTTAATAAATTTGATTTAAAAATTGTAAATAAATTAATTAATTGACTTGGATTTAATTGAAAATCTTGTATAAATTGATCAAAAAAATTATCAACCAAAAAATCTTTAAATTGTTTAATATTTGAATTACAGTAATTATTTATAAAAAAATCAAATTTAATTATTGATAAAGGTAATGAATTGTTTGAAATTGATTGTTTAATTAAATTTTGATACTTTATCAATTTCAATTCTTTATTTATATCATCAATTTCTTCATCACCACTTGCAATACAAGATAATTTTGCAATTGAATATTTCAATCGTTGATTTGATAATTTATCCTTTGATTCTGCATTTAATATTAAACTATTTGAAGCTTCAATAAAATTTAAATCTAATAAATATCTAATCCATGAAATTTTACTTGTCTTTTTAGGATTTTCTTCAAACCATTGAATTAAATAATGTTTATAATTTGTAAAATCAAGTAATAATATTTGAATTTTATCATTTAAAAGGTAGTAGTTGTAAATATTTCTAGCAAATTCATAACCAAATGTATCAAAATAATAACCATAATTTAATTCATCGATTGTACAATTCTCATTTTCACGTTTTAAATCAAGTATTTTAACTAATGATTCAAAATCATTATATAATTCACAAATCTCAATAGCTTCATCTTTATGATTTATTTTAATTAATAAATCAATCCAATGAGATTTTTGATGTTTATACCAAACTTGATAAAATTTTAATTGTTTATCATTTGTTTGTTTCATATTTGTAATTGCTTTATTTATGATATAATATAATGATTTGACTAAATTATAGACATCTATTGATTCATATATTGATTTATCTAATTCTCGAAGAATAATAGTTTCAATTCGGATAATTAAATCTGTATCAAATAACCATAATATATTATCATTGTTATATTGTTGTTCATTTAGGTAAATTGCTTGATAAATAATTGAAATTATAAATGGTATCATTGGTAAATTTTCTTGATCGATTTTTTCAATAAATTTAACAAGAATTGGATTTGATATTACTCCTTTGGTGAATTCTTTATCAAAATCTATTCCTTTTGAATATTTCCATACATTTAATGTTATATTTGTTCTCTCTAAATTTTCAATAATTCCAGGTAAAACTTCAGGTAAATTAAAATTTGATTTGATAAATTCAATCAATTGTTTAAAAATCCCAACTTTTAAATTTAATAAATCAATTATTGATAAATTTGTTTGTAAATAAGAATTTGTTGAATTTAGAATCTCTAAATTAATTAAATTTATAGCTTTTAAAATAATTTGATCACTAAAATTGTTTTGTGATAAATTGAAATCGATTTCAAAGGAATCGTAGAAGATTCCTTGTTCAATGTGACTTTTGCAAGTCACAATTGGATCAATTTCAAAATTTATCTTCATTTCAGGAAATTTTTCCAATTTTAATAAACCAAAATTATTTGTAATTAAAATTATTGATGGATTTATATAATCTGTTTGATTTTCAAAACCAGATCCAATGATTTCAACTGATTTCTTCAATTTTATAACATCTTCCCATCTTGGTTTATAATAAGTTTTTGTATTTTCTGATTCAATATAAGAAATGTTTAAATCGGTTAATATTATTGAATTTTCAAGAATTATAAATGCAGTTTGACAAGGTTTTGGTAAATATAATTTTGGTTTTATATTGGTTGTTGTTGAAGCAGTTTTCAATCTATGAGATCCATATAATAATACCCCATTTTTATCAATTTTCAAAGTTACAAGAAATAATTCTCTATTATTAATTTGACATAATCCAAGATAAACATTGGTTAATTCCAATGGCCAAATGTCTAGGTATCTAATTTCATTGTTACTACTAGGATATCCATCGATATCAATGTATAAAGTTTGTTTAAATGATTTTATAATTTGTGAATTTGATAAATTATAATGAAACATATTAAAATTTCCAAGTGAATCAAGTACTAAAATTTCTTGAAATGTTTGATTTAATTGACCCAGTTTAATAGATACAATTTCATTTAATTTAAAAAAATTAAAAAAAGGACTCGAAATTAATTCAACGACCGACAAATTTGGTTTATTCTTGAAATCTCTTAATTTTATTAATATACATCTTTGTAATGAAGTTGATATTATAATCCCACTTGGTTCAACATTTTCTACTAGTATAATTGTTTCATCTTTTTTCAAATTTATTTTGGTTTGTAATGATTTATCATTGATTAAACCTAAAGTTGGTGCATGTTGAACACTTTCATAAAATTTTATTAAACCAGTTATTGAATCTAATATAATTAAACCTGGATCTTGACCTTCTATAAATGGTCTTGTTAATATAGCCATTGGTAATTTGAAATTGGATTCAATAGGAAATTCAATAGCCATTGGTGTTTGTTCACTTGTGGTATAATTCCATACGTAAATTGATGATTCATTAATGACTAAACTATAATTTGAATATGATTCACAATAACCATTGATAAATTGTTGTGATTTAAGAATCGAAGGTAATGCAGGTAATTTACTAACACAGTAATGATCATTCTTGGTTAATTCATGTCTCAGTTTCTCATGTTGATTTGTATCAAACACGGGAGTTATATTACTTCTTGGTTTAAACATTGACTTGATGATATTTTTTCATCAATTTTTTATTTATAGAGCTTCTGCTACCAAATGAAAGAGGTTATATATATTAAATTTTTTGCTTCTTTTGTTCTGGTTCATCAGCAAAATATTCTTCTTCAGATACATATACATCTTCTTCATCATCACTTATTTGATCATATTTCTCTTTTAATCCTTTCATTTTTCTTGTTTGTAATTTTGATAAATCTTGTTTACCAACATGAATTTGAGCTACTTTATCACCCATAAAGTCAGTTGAAACATTCTTCTTTTCCTTTGCAACCAATTGTTTTGGTTTTCTAAATGCTTCTTTTTCAACATCTGGAGGTGGAGTTATTCTTCTACCAATTTTAAAATCAAATCTTGGACCAATTTCATCTAATTCAATTCTTGGTAATTTTTGACCCAGTCTATAAGATTTTAATTTATATACTCTAAAATAAACTAATGATAAATTTTTATCATTATTCAAATCATCAACTTCACCAGTTGATAATGATATAACATATTGTAAACCTGCAACATCTTGTAAATCAGTTTCTTCACCTTTATAAAAATCAAGAAATAATGATTTTATATGTTGATAAATTGGATGTGAATCAAATAATGAACCTTGAAATACAAACATTGGTTTTAAACCAATTGTAAATGTCATTTTTTTAAAATCTTGTAACAACTTATAATTATTCATTATTGATAATTCAATCATATCATATACTTTAAAATTAAAAAATCTTGTAAAAATTAATGTATTTGGTCTTTTTTTATTATGAGATGAAAATACCATTAATGATGAGTCATTCTTTTCTGCAAAAAATTCTAATGTTGAACTATCTTCAAATGGTCTTAATTCATTTTTTTTAGAAAATTTTTTAGCTAATGGTTTTTTAAATGCCATTAAATCACACATAACATCATGTAATAGTTTATTTCCGGTTGATCCAGGTACAAATAATGCACTTTTGGTATTCTCAACTAATTTAGCTTCCTTTTTGGCAAGAGCTCTTTTAGAACGTGCATTCTTGGGTTTGACTGTTCTAATCATTATAAAGAAGGATATAATTTATATTGAGATGAGATTTTAATTTTTTTGTACTAGAAAAATCGAGTGCTACCATATGTGACAAAAATTAAGGTAAAGGTTATATTTCTTATCTCTAGAGGTTATGCAATTTATATGCTCTATCTATCATGTAATTCAAACGAGTTTGTTGTTTTTTGAGTTTGTGTTTCATAGGTAACAGATGAACTTGTATTATTAGCCCGTAAAGAGGAAGTTCTATAATCTTGAGTTGTAAATATTATTATCAATGTACTGAGAATTTTCAAGAACATTGCAGAAAATATCACTGACAGCCCATACTATGGTACTATTTAGATTAATCTGAGCACTAGTGATTATAATAACTACCCAGATTTAGCTCATATTGTCAAATTTAAATTCACATTTTCCATAGATTTTGATAAAAGGTGATAATCTGATGTGATGGATTGATCGAATGTCTGATTAACGAAGACTTTTAAATTAATTTCAGAATTATTAACAAGTCCACAAAAAACTTATCAGTAATAAAGTAAATAAGATAATTTTTGTAGATAATATTCGATTTTCTTCACCAATGATACTAATAGTTTCAAAATTGATGATTCAATACGGATTTATAGATTATATTACGCATAATTCTTTCAATATGAATCTGATAAAAAGATAGAATGTTTGAGTTCAGATAAATTCAATAATTAAATTTCTCAATTAAACCTACTATAGGTTAAAATAAGATTTTGAAAATTAAGCAGTGGTAGCTACTAGGGGTAATTTTGCCAATATGAACGTCAAAAGTTAGATTCTTCACTTTAATAACTGTAGGTGGTGAAATTTTTATAAAACAACCAACTAAATTTACTAAAAATGAGAAAAAGATCACGATAATCTTAAAATATGATCTTTGTTTCCTATCAAAGAGACCATATTGAAAGCGACCTGTGTGCAAGTTTGAGTTAAATCAAATTGTTTACGAACAAATTGGGTACAAAACCAATCCAAAGTTGAAACGAAGAAGAAAAAAATTCTCGTAAAAAAACCCGCCCTGAAAAAAAAATAGGTACACATTAAGAAAATTAAAATCACACAAAAGATCTTCCGAGAATTCAACAAGACAACAATTCAATTTTTATATACATTTATTAATCATGACTTGTGAAATGAAATCAAACTAAAAACTATTAATGCCAACCTTTTTTTTACTACCCCTTATTAAGTAATTAACCGAAATTTTTGAAATTGATAATGATAAGTAAATTTGAAAATGATAATTGATTTTGAAAATAATTGGAAACCATGAATGTGAATCTATTGTATGTGTATCAATTTATATTGGTTCATAAGTGTAATCCTTTTGTTGATGTTTATGATCATAACTATGATGTTCTAAATAATCATCAGTACCATAAAAATATCTACCACATATGTTACAACGAATTTTATACATCCAATTCAAATTATATTATATTCTAATCCTTGAAAAATCAATAACCAAATAATGAAGATCTGAAGATAAAGATGATGATAGATAAATTTCGTATAAATTTTTGATAGAATTTTACTTGCCTTTTATATAATTAGTAAATTTTTTTTTTCTTATAGAGAATAAATTCAAGGCGGACCCTATTAAATTTAGGACACAAAGATGGCATATATTTATACGTAAATCAAATTGTTTTATATATTATTAATGGTTATGATAGCAATCATTATATTCAATCAGATGCATTTTAAACGATTTTAGTTATTCTACTTTCACTCTAATTTCAGATCTTAGATTTCGGAATTCACCAAATTTATAAATTGACCATTTCGTCTAAAAAATTCTTTCTGTTGGTTTCAATATTCAACAATTTCTAAATCATCATGTTTTTCATCTTTATGTTCAATCACCATATGATCATGAATATCTAATAAATAAAAAAAACAATCAAAACAAATATTACACCAATACATCTTTTAAATTGATCATTCAAAAAGAAAAGAGAAGAAGAAATTTGCAAAATTTTCACAACAAATTGATTTGATCATAAATTCCAACTTGAAACAAATTTAATTATCTTTAAAATTTAACATCGAAAAATTGATTCTTTTTAGTAAAAAGTGTATTAAGCAAAAAATTCTTTAATGTGATTTCAAGATAATCAAAAATCATTCATTTCTAAATATTCTTGATTATATTGAAAAAATGTAATCATTTCACGATGATATTGATCAGAATCCTTTTGTAGTTTGTCCATGAACGTGTATTATTTCATAAATATTTGATTTTATTTGTTGTGGTTAAACTTGAATGTTCAACAAATACCCTGATATTAAACATTCGTTCTAGATTCTTATAAGTACCAATCTATTGGTCGTGATGGTTCTAGGGCGATACATTCCCAATTTACATTTAATATTCAACAAATTAATTACTCAATTGGAATAGAAAAGAAACTTTTGAAACAAATTTTATACATTTCAGAATATTTACATAAATCCGAATATACAACCAACATCAATTCAATTTATTATTAATTTCAATTAATGAATGATTTAAATTTGAATTTGTCCAATGATTAACTCTATTACTTTCACCAATACTCAATTTAAACCTCAAAATCAATTCTTTCATATTCAATTTCAATTGTTTATCAATCAAATCATCATTTAAATCATCAATTAATATATTTAAGTTTGATAATATACCAAATCTTGTAATTAACATATCTGACCCTTGATCAATTGATTGAATATTGTATAACAATTTCAATATATTAAATTTAATCTTTGGATTTAAATAATTTGAATTTAAAAGATTTAAAAACATTTCTATAATTTCTTTTCTTAAAATATTTAAATCTTCAAGAGTTTTCAACCCCATTGAAATTGTTTCAATTAACCAATTTAATTCACGATAATAAGATTCATTATTAAAATCCATTGGATGGATAATTAGATTATATAATGGGATTTCCCAGTTAGAAATCTTTGGATGTGATAATATAAATCGATAACTTTTTTCATATAAGAAATGACCAGGATTTGATAATATAGAAACTAATTGTCCATAAAAATAATAAATTAAATTTGGAATATTTGAATCAAAGTTGAATAAAATTGTTGATATAAAAATTTTAAATATTTGTTTATCCTTGAATGAAGTATTCAAATCAATTGAATTTAGTATCTTATTTAAGATAACTTTTGAAATTGATTTATATTTCAAATTTGATAAATTGGAAATTATAATTTGTAAAAAACCATTATCAATTAAATTTTTTATATTGAAAAAGGATTCAGATTCATTGGTAAATTGTAATAATTCTGAATTATTAAGAATGAGCATTAGGATAAATTCTAAATCATAAGATGATTTATCTTTTAGTTGATTAATTTCATTCAATTTTGTAAATTGTAACCAAATATCAAAGGGTTTAGACTTGTCAATATTTGGTATTTCAATTGAATCATCATTACAATTTAAAACCTTTTGTTTATTTATTGTGATTGTATAGTTTTCATCATTGATTTTATTAATTAAATCTTCTTCATCTTCGATAAATTCCCAATTTGTAATTTGTGATATCCAAGATACATTAACTTTTGATTCAATTTTGATTAAAATCTTCTTTAAAATTAAATCTTCTATTCTATTTGTTCCTTGATACATTTGTAATATTTTCATCATTGTTGAGAAATTAGATAATTTATTTGAATCAATTTCGAATAAAACCAAAAATATGATTGCAATATTATATTTGATTTTTTGAGTTTCTTCAATTAAAATTTGAAATAATTTTAGATATTCAATTTTTGATTTTGGTGCAATTAAAATTAATTTAATTAAATATTCACTAATGTATGGATTTATTAAAAACCATTGACTTTTGAATAAACCTTCAATTTGTGTATTCAATATTTGATTAGGTATAAGATTCCATATATTATGACTTAGGATATAATCACCAATTGCTTTGAGAAAGTTGTTAAAATTATCTGATAATGGTTGTTGTGATTCAACAATTTTTTTTGTAATATAAAGCATTGATTTATGTAACCATTGAATCGGTGTTGTATCTAATTTGGATATGAATTTTATAAATTGTGGTATTAAACTTTGTTTGAATTCAATTGCAAAGATTTTTTCATAAACTTCATTTGAAAATTGAGTTTCTGATTTATCTAGGATTGTTAATATTTGAATCCAATTGTTATCATCCAAGTTTCTCAAAATGATTTGTATTACTTTATCTAAATGATCAGTTGTAAATTCTAAATTATTTTCAATCATTGAATAAAGGATTAATATCTCCAATTTATCATCAAATTGTACATTCCTTGAAAGTAAATGTGGGATTATAAAATTGTACTTGTTGATAATAGAAGGTAATAAGGAATAATCTGATTTGGAAATCAATTCAGTTGTAAATTCAATCAATTGAGAATTTTCAAATTTGACTAAATCAAATTCAATCAATTTAACTAATATATCATTTCTTGAATGGTTGTATATCTTGAAAAAAGTTTCACTATCAATTGGAATTCTTTTAATTATACATTGATTCACAATTGGAATTACATCCTCAACTTTTAATAAATCTCTAAGTTCCTCATTCAAAATCCATAAAAACTGTTCATACTCTTTTGAATAATTTTTATAAATGTACAATCTCAATGAATCTGAAATTTTAATATTTGATAAATTCAATAACAATTCATTGTAGAAATTTGAGACCCCTGGTTTCAACATAATTTTCCATACTTTTTCATTTGTTAAATAATTCAACATAGAATCATTTGGTGATAAGGAAACTAAAAAATTATACAACTTTTCAAACAAAACACTTAATTTTGACTCATTGATGTCAATCAAGTACAACACTGATAAATAATCTAAATCTGATGAAATTATTTTTGGTTCAATCTTAGTAATATCATTAGTTGAATAGACAATTTCCATAATTGAACTATCCTTCTGAACGATTCCATTTGGTTTCAAATCCAATTCAATTTTATTATTTTCAAGTAAGAGCTCAATTGAGTTTGAGTCTTCACCAAATTGAACACAATATCTAAGGAAATTTCTTAACCAGGATTCTTCAATTTCAGATCCATTTAAAAACTTGTATTGTTCAATCAAACAAATTATAAAAATACTTGTATCATTATATTTCTTATGTGAGATATCTAAATATTTATAAGGACTTCTAATACATCTTGAAATTGTTTCATCCAATAAATTCCATATTTGAACAGAATTCCCCATCTCATTCAGATAAATTAAACTTATAGTTGATGTAACTAATAAATTCTCATTAAATAACATTTTATCTTTACATAATAAATTTAACAAATTATAAATTTTAAAAGTGAATTGTTTATCAATATTTGATTTTGAAGCTAATTTAATTAAAGTTGTAAAAAATGAATTTCCTTTATTTATATTCCACCATTTAAAATTATCTTGATTTTCTTGTTGAATTTCAATTAAATAATTTAAATTGATTAAATCAAGTTTGGAAAAATTGGTTTCAAAATTTATAAAAGTTAATTTATTAATCATTGAATTATTGATATTAATCAATTGTTTATATAGAATAATTATCTTTAAACTTGTTGTTTTAATTACATTAGATGTATTGTTTAAATAACATTGACAAATTATATTCAAATCGGGAAGTTGATTGAATACTAAATCAATCAATTCTTGTCTTTGATTTAATAAATCAATATATGAAATCAAACGTTTGAGAATTAAATAAATCATTTGTAAGATCAACTGTGTTGTCAATTTGGAAGTTTGTTTTGTTAAACCATTTAATAAAGTTGATTTACCTAATGGAGCAAATAATATACTTTCACTGATTAATTTGTAATCAAAATTTAAAAATTCCTGATTTGTTTGAAATTTTGGTAATTTAATTTGTAATAAATTTGTATATAATAATGTATATGATATCCACCATGAACTTAAAGAGCAATCATGATACCCACCACCAAATTGAACTAACCAATTCATATATACAGGTATTAGTTCTTGACAATTGGATAATATCTCAACTATTAAATTGATTATCTTGTTTGATTCATTTGGTTTTAAACTTGTCAAAAATGTAAAGATTAATTTATTGTTAATTTTGAATTTCTTAAAATTTACTTCAATTTCAACACCAGATGATTCTATTTGATATAAATGTTCATTAGGGAATATAATCCCATATTTATAATCTGTAGTCAATTTAACCACAAAATTGTAAATAAAATTATCAACATCTTTGGTAATTAGGGATTGTATCTTGAATAGGAGATTTTCATTTAAAATCTTACATTTTTGTGACTTTTTCAAATTTCGTTCATTTAATAATTTTTCATCAAAGAATTTGAATTGAAATTTTAATGAAGATTCTGAATCCATGTTTAAATATTTATATAAAGTTTTCATAATTTTTGGATAATTTGTTAATAATTCAAATCTATTTATATATGAAATATGTGAATTTAATGTGAAGAAAAATTGTATAAACCAATATCTGATTGAAGTTTCATCGAGATTGTTTCCAGTTTCAAGTTCATATTTATTAGGAGTTAATAATTTTGGTAATACATTGAGATTGAAATCAAATATTAATAAAATCTCATTTGATAATGAATATGAATCATATTTTATACAGTTCAATAATATTTTCAAATTTGGAATCGTTATTGAGTTTTTTAGATTTCCTAATGATCTATAGATAATTTTTATATGATTTTGAATAATCAGTTTTAAAAAATCAATTACAATTGAATCTTTTTCTTGATTTTCAGTGGAATTTCTAATTTCAATAAATTTGGTTGTGAGGAATACTATCTTATTTGAAATGTCTATAAATTTGGAATGTTCATTGGTGGATGAATAGTATGACCAGATTGACAATAGCTTATTTAAGTTTCCATTGTATTTAATAAAGTTTGATATTTCAATATTTAGTATATTTTCATCTTTTGTAGTTTGTAATTTGTTTAATTGTTCAATTAGGGAGTAATCAACATTGACAGATTTTGAATAAGAATTTGCCGTTGAATGGATCTTTCTTTTTTTATTTTCTGACATTAATGATCAGAGTATTGATTTTGGTGGTAAAAATTTAAAGATTATATGAGATGAGAATATTTATTTACGAGGTGCTACCATGTGAAAATCTGATGCAAAAAATGATAGTGAGTGCGTAAAATTAGACTTGCATTCTTTATATCTCAATATCGCTTTAAATCTAAAGTTTTACAATACATGTCTCATACAAATGTTCTTCACTTTTCGAATCATTCTATTCAGATGAGTATTAATTCTTTAATTCAAAAACTTTTAGATTTTTTAGATGGATTGAAACACATATTCTCCATTTCGCCAGATCCTTTAACTCCCAATAAAAGAAAATTTTTGACTTGTGGTATCTCTTTCAGTCTCACGTCTTATAAATTTTGTTTTATACAAATGTTACTAACTTTTATTGAATTTACATATCTGCATGCTCAGTTTTTTCAGATCGATTTACTTTTGGTTTTTTAGATGGGTATCTTTCTTGTACGGAAGATGTTATTAGACCGATTTTCAATATTTCTTTAGGAAGTAGATTGAATTTTGATTTAACTTTTTGATTTTTCGTTCTAGCAGAATTATCTCCATATTAATGTTACTCACTTTTGCAATTTCTTCACATATGACTTGTTTGAGTATTTGCATCAATTCGTTTTTAATATTTTAGATGCTTCTACAATTTTTGCCATTACTGATTTTTTGCTATTTGGAGAAAAGCAAAGGTCGGTTAAAATATTGAATTTACAAAGTAAATAGAAATAAAGTGAATAAATAAACAAATTAACATAATAATAAGCTATAAATAAATAAACCAACAAGTAAAATTATAGCAAATAACAAAAACAGCTTTAATCTTTAAAATATTTAATCTGTTCTTTCATAAATAGGACCATTGAAATATTCATTATGTGGTGAATTTGTTTCATCAAATAATGCATGACCACAACAAGAACAATTTCTTCTCTTTCTTGTCTAGTTCTTTCTTTAATCATTTTACTAATTCTTTGTTGTTCTTTTGTTAAAGCGGTTAAACATTTTTTAAAGTGAACCTTCTGGAGTAAACATCTCTTATTTTCATGAACAAGCTTTAAAAGTTGTTGATTTTGTCTGCTAATTCTACCCATTATTTTTTGATTTTTGATTACAAGCTCTTTTAAATCCTTAGTTGGATCTGGTGATGAATCAATTAAATGAACAGACATAATTAATTTTTTTACCACCAATTTTTGTGCGTTTATATAATTTTTAATTTTTGTCCCTGAATTTTAAAGAGTGTGTAAAATTGACAATTAATAATTTGTATCAATTAAAATTAGCCGACTAAAAATTATTCATCAAATTTATTCAAGATTGAAAATGAGTACATATTCTCAAATTATATAACTCTAAATTGAGCCAAATATTTACTAAAAAACCAAACATTTGCATCTTTGTAGAGATAATTCATACCTAATTTTGAACAACTTCTACCAAAACATTAAGTTTACCTAATAGATGCAAAAAATTTGACACTTTACAAATACATTGTTAAATAACCATACTTAGAAATCAACTATTCTTTGAATTACACCTAGAATGCAACTCATTGAGGAACCTAACCCGCATTAATTAGCTCCAATTTTGGTGCTACATAACGCTCTTACCAACCAATCTATCTAAAAAATATTTTTGTTTTTGATATAAGCATAAAGAAAATTGATAAATATAGTTCTCAAGAAAGCGAGTACTATTTGTTTGAGCATCGAAAGTTCTTCCTCAAAATTCAATGAGTCTTAGTTATCAAATACAATGATGTGAATTGTAAGTTGGTTGTAAATATTCTGTCTAACATTAATTAAAAATACGTCAACATATCTCAATCATGAAAGGATTAGCGCTTTATTTTCAGTTGTTATCTTTGTGATAAACATAATGAACTATCAAATTACATTTAAAATTTTGCAAAAATTGTCAAAATATTTTTAATTTCTCACAAAAATTAGATGAGTTCTTTTTACATTACATCCTATTACAGTGACTGACTAAAAAGGAGAATTAGAAAGCTCAAACCTGAGTTTTGACTAGATTAGTTTCAGCTCTGGCGCTAACGTAACGGATTTTTTCCCTTGTAAAATACCGAGTGCGTACAATTTCGTACAAATTTATTAGAAAAATCTCGTTCCTGGTCAGTCTCGTTGCTGGTCAGTAAATCTCGCACTGTTTTTTTCTTCTCGGAAATTGTTTTGTTTTTGTATTTTTTTCCATGAATTCTTTATTCCCGAAATATCCATGTGCAGGAAATTTGGTCAGTGTGAAATCCAAAAAGGTCAGTGTGAGATCCATATCTTTCATCATCCATCTAAAAAATATTTTTTCATTCGATATAGACTTAAAAGTAATCTCATTGTATAGAGTTTCAATCATCAAGTTTTCCAATATTGATATCAAATGCTTAGAATGATTTTTTAAAGAAATAGAGGATGTTTAAAAACAGCCATAGAAGTCGCAGTTGGTAGCGAATATCTTACATAGTTCAAAATTTTTTCTTTCCATTAAGTTAAAATCTAATTAAAAACTCTACAAATTATTTTACAGAAAGAATCATTACTTTTTAAGGATACCAACATAAATTCTGTTCAAAAACTACTAGAAATGCTTCAAAAATTCCTCTCTCAAAGGAATCAAGATTAGATTTATCTGAAATACTTAATTGATATAAAAAGTGAGTAGATAAAATCAAAATTTGAATGGAATGTTTACAAATATTGAGAAATCTAGTTTCAGATATCAAACGTTTATCAAATGATCTCATCAATGAAATTGAAAAAAGGTTGCATGTTGATGGTATCAAAAATTAAGTTTAAAAATATATGAGGGCAATGTGGGGTAAATATTCAAAGACACTCTATACTACCTCATCCACACAACGTGTAGTATTTCAAGTTAAGGTTGTAAAAATGATGTTAACCAATAACCAATAAGTAATCACTACTGATTTGGAGAGTTGTATTTCTTATCTACTCTTATCTTATCTTTAATAAATATCAACAAACAAGTTTAAAAATAGAATGTCGAATAATAATAAGGTTACGAGTATTTCAACTCCGTAATTTTTTTTAAAAAAACACGAATATTATAAAAGCAAATAAAATAAAAGTATTGAACGATGTGCATAAGTTTATTTCGTATCTCGGATTAGATGGATTCTTGGAATTCGTTTGGAGTAAAAAGGCAGAGAGCTTAATTCTTTTTATCTTTACCTTACAATGTAACCTTTTGGTATTGTAATCTTTTTTAACTCCTATTTATCATTTACCTGCAATAGGAGGTAAAAAAAATGATTTTGTGGTTCGGTTAATTAAGTTGTCAAGTAATGTGATCTGATAAGAAAAATTATGGAGAAATAGAAGAACAAAGACAAATAGAAAGAGAGATGTACTTGATTAAGATAAGAATTAAACATGTTACAATAAATTTAAAATTGTCGATTAAAATAATTAGAATTTGATACATGATCATTATTTTAGCAATGTTATGTAAAATTTGAACAAAAAATCTAAAACTTTTGAAACCGAAATAAATGTTTATGTATAGATTGCAAGTCTGTGGCTTAGGATGATTAGCATGAGATTTTGTTTTAAATATTAATTACAACTCATTTTGCAATAGGATAGTACATTTATTATAAGCTTTATTCAAGTTTTATATTTTAGAGTTGGTTGATACTAGGATCTTCTAGATATGTGGGTAACAAAATTGAAATATACTATTATACGATGATTGTCTTGTATATACATAATCTTATTACAAACTTTAAATCTTTGTTTATGTTTGTGGTTTTTATAAAATTGTAGATCATTTTACTAAAAATAAGTAAAATGTATTCAATAAAAGTATGATGTAATCTGTCTGCATAAGTATAAACAGAATTAGAAGTGCGGCGTTAAAAAGCTTTTTTTTTTTTCGTTGTCTCCTTCTATTGCATATTTTACTAAATGGTTGAATAGTCGATTAAATAATCGGGTTTGCAAATCACCAACTACTTTTGTGAAATGTCTGTTTGTTTGTGTTGATCTAAATATAACATATCTTAATCTTATTATGGTATTGTTTGTTAACCATGTAAGTAAATAAAAAAATATGTTTGTTTGTTTGTTCCCCTCAAAAGGTACAATTAACCAAAGTACACACCCACCCCTATATACTAAAACTCACTTACTAAATCAACATATATATACATTTATCAACCAATTTCTCATTCTTCTCTTCTCAAACTTTTCATTTTCAACTTTTACGAAATATTTCATTTCTACCACACCTCACATTTAATACTTGAGTTAAAAGTATCAACATTCATAACACAAACTCATACTTAGTTACCAGGGACTAATTAGACTATTAATTTGTTTATATTTCATCATCATACATATTCTGATCTTTTTTTGTCTCATCCATTTTTCAAATTTCATCAACCACCAACAATACAAAGAGAACATTATAAGAATATATAACTATAATAATATTTAATTGATATGCCAATAATACAAGTATGTAGACCACTAATGATAAATAGCAAAAGAAGGAAAGAATGAAATGTAATGTGGATTGTTACGGTCATGTGACTAGATAAATAAATTTAACATGTTGTGCATAAGATAATTTTCTACCGAGATAAATAAATAAATAAATAAACGTATATGCAGAATTACAGATAAATTATATGACAATATCATCAAACGATTACATAAACAATTACATAACATTTAATAATAATTTCCTAAAACAATAAAATATTTTTTTACATTTCATTTCATTTATCATTACATTGAATTCTTTTTTTTTTCATTAACCAAATTCATTTTTTTACATTTACTAACATATATTCACTCATTTAGAACTTTAGAAAATTATTTAATTCACCAACAAATACAACAACTTCAACTTCTTATACTACAGTTGAATCAAATAATATAACTACAACCATATCAAATAAACCAAATACTACTAAATCTAATTTATCCGCAAATTTACTTAATTTTTCCGCCAATATTAACAAGAATAATCAGAGTTTACCAGAATTATCATCTAATGATTCAACCACTCTTTCTACAAATTCAACATTTAATATTGATAATATAATGAATCCTACTACTACTACAACTACTACATCCAATAATACAACTTCATTCTCATTTAATGATTCAAGTTCTTCATTTAATGAATTGTATCCTGATTTACCTTCAAATTATAAATTACAATGTGTTTTAGGTGAAGGAGCTTTTTCAACTGTTTATAAAGCTATTGATTTGAATACAAATTCTTTAGTTGCAATTAAAGTTATCGAAAAGATTAATTTATCTCAAAAGCAGTATCAGAATATTTTAAATGAAATATCTATAATGAAGAAATTTAATTATGAAAATCAACCCAATTTGTTACAATTGAATAACTATGTCAATACTAACTTCCACTGCTTTTTAATTCTTGAATATTGCAATGGTGGTGAAATTTTTAATAAAATTATTGAATATACTTATTTTAGTGAAGTTTTATCAAGACATGTTTTTAAACAATTATTATCAGCTATAAATTTCCTACATTCAAATTTAAATATTGTTCATCGAGATATAAAACCGGAGAATTTATTATTCAAGAAAATTCCATATAAGAAAAGATCACCTAGTGAAGTCAAAAAATGTTTAAGAAAATCCGATGATGAATCTAAGATTGATGAAGGAGAATTTATAAGTAAATTAGGTGGTGGATCAATTGGTGTAATTAAATTGGCTGATTTTGGATTAGCTAAACAATTGAGTAAGAATACTAAATTTCAAACTTCTTTAAAAACTCCTTGTGGTACTGCTGGTTATACTGCACCAGAAGTTATAACTTGTAATTCAACAACAACCGTCACAAACAAAAATTCAAAAGATTATTATTCAAAAGCTGTTGATATTTGGTCATTGGGTTGTTTTTTATATACAATGTTGTGTGGATTTCCACCATTTTATGATGATGATTCTAATAATTTAACTAATAAAATTTTGAATGGTGATTATGTATTTTTAAAACCTTGGTGGGATGAAATTAGTGATGAAGCTAAAGATTTAATTGATAAGATGTTGAAAACTGATCCAAAGGAAAGAATTACAATTGAAGAAATTTATCAACATCCTTGGATTAAAAGTGATGAAGATGATGAACCTCAAGAAGAACAAAAGGAGTATTTTAATATGGCTCAAGATGATGATGAGGATTCTTTAACTATTCCTAAATTTAATCAACCATTACATTCACCAAGAGCTCAAGCTATTAAAAAAGTATTTAATAATCCAGCAATGTCGAATTTTGATGAATTTATAGAAAATATCGAAGAAGAAGAAGATGATGATGAAGAGGAGGATGATTATTTAAAATCAAGCATAAATTTTAAAGATGTATTCAAGAATTCAAAGTTACAGTTATCTACAGATTTAGATTCAGAAGAGGAAGAATTTATTGGTTCTGATGAATTTGATAATGAAATTTCAGAATTAGATGACGAAGTTTGTTCATTACAATTAACTCCAAAATTGTCTACAAGAAAGACAAGTAATACATTTAATTTTAATCAGAATAAATTATTGGAAGAAGATGCAAGTTCTTCAAATGATTCCACCACCAATTCCGATAATGAAACTTATGAAACTTATGAAACAAGATCCTCATCTATCATATCAGGTATTAATGGAGATTATAAATTTACAATGAATTTAAATGATTCAAATTTACTAGCTAGAAGAAAATCTTCAACAAAGAGTAAAAAATAATAATATATATAATTTATATTATCTAAATATTTTAAATTCTCTTATAAATTAATTTTAGCTCGATAATTGAATTAAGAACTGAGTCTTCAACAAAGAGTAAAAGATAAAAAATAACGAATTGTGACTAAATAATTTAAATATTCTTTAAAACCTATACTATATCTTATTTGACTCATATTCATTTCCTATTGAATTGATGAATTTAAATTTTCTATAGTTTAAAATTTATAAGATTCTTTCTAATGAAGTTTTGGTGGAAAATTTAATTACCAGCTACTTATTTGATTGGATTTGAAGCACTTTCACAATTCTCACTTATTCAATCTACTTCATGATTCTTGAGAATTAAAAGTAAACCAACAAGGTTTTTGTTCATCTCTTGAATTTCTTCTTCACATAATTGTTTTGTAATTCTATTTGAACCATGCATTGACACAAAACCGTAAAAACATTCAAAAAGTGATCTTAAATCTGTTTCTTGTGAAACATCATCTGGAATTACAAGCATAATCGATTTTTGAATAAAATGAAATATAATTCATTGAGATTTTCAACGATATTTAAATGAATCACCTCCATTTACAATTAAAGTTTTGTGATTACCTTACGTAATTGATCCATTTAATAATACGTTTGTACTTTGTTGGAATTTAGAGTAATTTATGTGTGTATCATACTTAATTTCCTATTAAAGCCATGACAAAAGGTCCTTTGCAATCCAAATCAAGTAATAACGTAGGAAACAAGAATGAGAATCCTCTTTGTAACTATTTTTAAGCTCAATAAATCAATTTAGAATAAAACACGTTCAAAAATTTGTATCACTTTGTATGAATTACATAAGTGAGTATTTAATTTTGAAATTTATTCAAAAGAGTTGAAGATTGAATTATTAAATAATATTTATTATATACAATTTTATCTTTTCACAGGTTTAATATTTAATTCATTAGATTCTTGTTCAATTTCTGGTTCTTCTTCAGGGACCAAAACATTATTAGATTCTAAAAATTCAGCCAATTCCCCATCTTTGTGCATGGTTGTAATTATATCACATCCTCCAACAAATTCACCATTGATATACAATTGAGGAATTGTTGGCCATTGACTAAATTCTTTAATTCCTTCTCTTAATTCAGCATCTTCTAAAACATTATAAGCAGCAAATTTTTCAGGATCTACTCCTTGTTGACCCAAAATTTGTATTGTAGCTCTTGAAAATCCACATTGTGGAAATTCAGGTGTGCCTTTCATAAAGAGAACCACGGGTGTGGATTGTATTGCCAATTTTATACTCTTTGTTAACTCTGTAGAAATTAATCTGTTAAAGTTTTTCGTCAAACTTAAGTTTCTATTATTTTGTCTAAAACTATTTGAAATTAATCTACTAAACATATTGAATTATTCCTTATTGATTTGATGATTAAAGATTTAAACTTAAATTTGATTTTTTTTGGGTCAATGTACACGTAGAATCTTAATAAGCGAGATTTACTTTATTATGATTTGATCAAAGTGAGTTTTAAGACTTTTACAGGAAATTATTGAAACAGTTCAGTTGAAGCTACAAAAACGGCTTTATTTCTATATTTGACTGAAATAAAGATTTCTATTTTGCTATTGGAATCTTTTCTTGTACTAATTATAAAGTTTAGATAAAACACCTACAATATTAATTTAAAATATTAAAAAAAAACAATCTAAATCTAGTTTTGAACTTTAAAGATATAAGCTAGAAAAAGTTTCAAAGATTGTTTAAGCTGACTTTGGTATTCAATACTGATAAATTTAAGCGAAATTTAATGAAATCAAGTGGTTAAATTTATGTAAAACAATGAAATGAACCAATTAGTGGAGTTTGAAGTTTAATTAAAAGATATTTGTTAACAAAAGATTAAAATAATGAGTTGTAGATTAGTGAATTATAATAGGAAATAAAGTAAAGATTTTAATCAATTTTTTTGTAACCGTGTAAATTTTTTGTAATTAATTAATCTGATTTTGTGTCAATAATTCGATTAATATTTTGGAGAAATTAATTTAAAAAATTCCACAACTAATGAGTCTCACCCGTATTAATTCAAATTGGATTGAAGATTCACTTATCAATTTACGTAAACTTCCTTCAGAATTAATTGAATTCATTGTTAGTTATTTAAATACTGATACCACTAAAGCTTTTCTACATGATAGAATATTAAAATCATTTGCTATTTCCAAACTACTTTCAATTGTAAAGATCAGAGACCATTCTTACCAAGATAATCACAATTATAATTATAAAGGGGATCTTTTTCATCAAGTATTTGATTTCAAAGATGCTATAAATTTTAAAACTTATTTGGAATTTTATAGAATAGTTAAAAAATCTGATACTATTCCTAAATTAATTTATTTAACAAAGCTCTTTGATTATGTATCTAATTAGAATAGATATAATAGAATAAAGGAAAATGATACTCAGGTAATTGGACCTGGTATTCTTCAATTACTGGATTTTTTTAGTAGAGTTTTTGTTAATCTAAGTTATAGATGTTCTGATTTGAGCACATTTTCAAGAGACTAAATAGGTGATCTTAGTTCAGTAGAATATTTGATGGTTACTCAATTACTGCTTTCTTCAATAGAATTTGTAAAGGAAATCAAGTTCTTATCAATTGATTACTTTCATATTTTTGATATTAGTGATTCTATATTCAATGAACTTAACTTCAACTGGACAAGTTTATTTATAGATAGAGCTAATAATGCTAAAATTTTATCTAAAGTTCTTCGTAAAACAACAAAATTGAATCATTTTACATTAAATAAAATCTATGACTCCAATTTATATTATTTAATAACTTTAAATTTAGCCAATTGTTTAGGAGATACTTATACCTCATTGGGTTTTTTGTCTAAAATTAGAGAAACTCATTTTAGACAATGTAACATTTGATTGGAATTTATTTAATGATGAAAATTTTACAAATTTGAAATTGTTTGAATTCCATTCTTATTTTTACAACAATAATTATGCTTATCAAGATGTACTTTTTTCGAAGATTTCAGAAAAGTTAGTTATTCATTGTGAAGTAAGGTTTCATGGCTCATTCCAAATTCCAAAAAACTTGAATTTTTTGAGTTTGAAATCTAGCAAGTTTAAAGAATTTTCATGGCAAGACAATCTTCTAAAAGATCTGAGGACAATTTTAGCAGAGGATTGTTCAGTCACTGAAGAAATATCTTAGTTTATAAGCTTATTTTTGGTATTCATTCCCACTAAAATAGTTTTTCAATTAAAATTTTGGTTTCACACTTCAATTTTTCATATCAATTTTTGCAGCCAAACAAAAAAATCAACTATAAATTCGCAACATTTCTAAAAAAACTAAATTTCTCCACAAACTATTTCAAATTATTTTCATCAACTCAATTATTCAACTTCAACTATAAACATTTCCATCAACTCAATCAATCAACTTCAATTTCTTCCAAAAATGATTCAATTAAGTGTTTCAATAGTTTTAATATCAATTTTTTCAATTAGCGCCAATTCTTATTATGTTCCAGCAAATGGAGATGATTGGACAATTTTAAAACCTCCATGTTCAAAATTAAAAGGATCTTTTGATTCATTACCTTTCCCATTTGGTATTGTTGTTAATCCATATATTATTAATGAAGATGGTGAATTACTTGAACCAGAATTAACATCAATTGAAAGAAGTATTACAACAAGTTTTATTACATCAATAATTACAAAAGCACCAAAACCAACAATTACATCAAAAAATATTGCTGTACAAATCCAAGATGGTCAAGTTCAAAAATTTAATCAAGAGGAAAAGAAGAAAAGAGATGTATTGGAAGATGATGAAAATCAAACTTTAGAATCATTAAAGAAAGATATTGAACAAGAACAAGATAATATTGGTATTCAAAATCATCATGGTCATAAACATAAGAAACATTTTAAGAGATTTAGAAAGAACAAGAATAAAAATAAAGATAAGACTAAAGATGAGTATGAAAAGAATTATCATGAAGATGAAAAATATGATGATAAGTACAATGATGATAAACATTATGATGATTATAACGATAAACATGGTAATTACGATGATGATAAACATTATGATGATGGTAAATATCACGATGATAAACACTACGATGATGATAAACATTACGATGATGGTAAATATCATGATAAATACAAAGATGATGGTAAATATCATGATGATAAACACTACGATGATGGTAAATATCATGAAGATTACAAAGATGATGGTTCATATCATGATGATTATAATGATAAACATGATAAATACAAAGATGATTTATATGAAGATGATAAAACCCATAAATATTATGATGATGATAAATATCATGATAAATATGAAGATGATAAAACTCATAAATATTATGATGATGAATTTCAATCACCAATTTATTCAGTTGCTTGTTATACCAATGCTACATTAAAAATGAGATTAAAAGATTCAATTTTAACTGATTCAGATGATAGAATTGGATGTATTGTTCAAGGTCATCAATGGCAATTTGACGGTCCAACACCACAACATGGTGCTGTATATGCTGCTGGATGGTATATTACAAAACAAGGTCAATTAGCATTGGGTAATTCAACAAAATTTTATCAATGTGCTTCAGGAAATTTTTACAACTTATATGATGAACCAATTGGTTATCAATGTCATCCAGTTACATTAGATGTTGTTGAATTGATTGAATGTTAGCTAATGTATATTAATATCTCTTGATGATTCCTCTTGAATTTAAAAATCGAAGGTTGTAATTAAACGAATATCTATGTTGTTAATTTAAAAATTTGTAATTAAGAATCGAAATTGAAATAATAATCTAGATTGAATTAGAATCGAAATTGAAATAAATGTATATCAAGATCATTTCTCTATAGGATCAAAAAAATCTTGAAATCTTGTATTCTTAAATAATCTCATCCCCATTGTCGATCCATTAATAAAATCCTTGTTTAACCTTGCTTTTGAAAATTTCAAATCAATTTCATTCAATTTTTTTTTCAATAAAGTCCAAATAATTATTGCATAAATTAATCCACCTAAACAATCAATTCTCCAATGATGGTCTAAATATAAATCACTCCACCATTGACCAAAGACATTAATTAAAGCTAAAATTTTAAAACTTGACCAATTTGAATAATAACATACAAAAAAACATATTAAAACAGATGAAGCTGAGTGATTTGAAGGAAAACTTGCAAATTTGACAGGTGAAGCATAATAATATGCTTTCTGTAAAAATACAGAAAACTTCTTATCTTCAATTGCAGCTCCATCAGTAAAAATCATATCAAATGAAGGAATTTTATTATCACCATAAATCTTGATATAAGTTGGTGGTACATTTGGAAATAATAAATAGGTTATAATAAAAATACTATTTTTTATTATTAAGGTATAGATATATACTTTAAGAACTCCTTGTGCTTGAAATAAGTAAATCCAACTACCAATGATCGGAGGAACTAAAAAGTGTATCGGAATTTTAAAGACCCATGCTATTATATTTTTCGGTTTACTTATATGATACTTTATTGAATAAAGTATGTTTAGTAACAACCATGAAAAAAATAATAATATCATGGGTGTTAAATTCCAAAATTCCTTCACTTTTGATTTTCGAACTGGTAATTCAATGTCATCTGTAATGGATTCCGCAGTTATTGGTGAGAATATCGGTGATGAAAATGTTGACATTGAATTTGGTGATGAAATTTGTTTATCTTTGTATTCTAAAAATGATGAAATTTGTAAAGGTTTATAATTGGATGGTAATGTAGTTAATTCAATTTCTTTTTCAAATGTATCATTATAATATAATTTATAAATAATAATGGAACCAATAGTGGTTAAAAGTAATCCAGATAATGCTCCAATTGGTTGTTTCCATATATCAAAGAAATATGTATCAAATCTATATAGGAATTTATAATAAATATGATCAGGTCTTGGTATATAATTTATCACTACTGTTGAAATGATACTACTTGAAATTAATAAAAAATTTATAAAGAACTCTTTGAAAAATGATTTTGGTGATTTTCCATTTAAAATATCTGTATAAAGTTTGATTAGAATGATTGTAATTATGTTTAAAATCGTTTTTAGTTTTTGTAGTACTTTCTTAAATAATTTGATTAATATTTGTTTAATCATTGATGATTTTTTTCTAATGAAACAATCAAATTTGATTGATCATTTACAAGAAAGAATTATTGAAATTGATAAAGTACAATTAAAATGTGAATCGGTTTTAGTTCTATGTGAAAATAAGATTATAATGAATAATCTAATTCACGATTTGAATTTGGATTATTATCTAATTTCTATGAATAAAAGATATCCTAATCAATTTACTGCAACTACATTTCAAGAATTGATTACTCATCTTGAACAATTAATCAATTCAGATAAAAAAATGGATCTATTAGTCATTCATAATTTATCAATATTTTATCATAAGAAACTGATACAATTTACAAGATTAATAAATATGATTAAACTTTTTCAAAAAAATAAATGTTCAGTATTAGTAACAAGTTATGATATAAATTTTGATCTAGGCTTTGATTGTAACTATCAACATAAAGATATAGTAAGAAAGCAAGAAGAATATTCATCATTACCTACATTTTTTTTGCATTCGTTTAAATATCTAGTTCATAAATCTAGTGATACCAAAATATTTAATGGATTTGAATATATTGTCTCATAACTGATCAAATTTACAAGGTTTAAATTATTCAATCATTTCTCAATTCACAAACGTATCAATAGAATATATATTGTCTACATAACTGATAAATCACCAAATTTTTCTCTATAACCTGGTACAACCCATTTACCATTTTTAACCATATAAGTAACTTTACCATCGACATCAGAAGCAGCAGCAACGTCATCAACAGTTAATTGTTCCAATGGTCTTGAAGATTGGATATCTTTTAATGTAACTTTCAATTGTTCAATTTCTTCAGCAACTGATTTTTCAGTCAATTTAGCATTTTCAATTGCATTTTGTTCAAAAATTTCAATATTTTTAAGATTTTTTGATAAATCAATGGTAATAGGTTTAAAAGCATTAACTTGTTTTTCAATTTCATCAACAACTTTTGAATTTTTTAAAATTGATCTATAATGATTAAAATCAATTTCTGTTGATTGTGATTCTAAATCATAAAATTGTTTCTTTGCTTCATCATGTCTTTTTTTAAATGATGTTAATTGTTGTGCTGTTGAGCCAGTTAAACCTAAATTGGTTATAATTTTGTTGAAATCAACTTTTTTAACTGCTTGTTTGGCAACAGAAGACATGTTGATTATTGAATGAAAAATTGAAAAGCGACTTTTATAAATTTTTATCCAATTAAATTCATCCACAAAAGTACACTACTTGGCACGTGATTAAGCACGTGATTAGATCCATTTATATCCGAAAAAAAGATCTACAAATAATTAATGCTGAAACTTCCTGGTCAATTGAAAAGTCAACTGAAATCTCAATTTAAAGGTTTAAATCAATTTATATTAGACCTTAAAAATTCAAAAGATCAAGATGAAGAGAATAAGAAAATAAATTCTGAAATCGAAAATATACGGATCAAATTTCAAACTGAATTAAATGGTTATCAAAAAAAGAAATATCTTTGTAAAATCATTTATATTAGTTTAATTGGGAAATCGGATCTAATTGATTTTGGTTTAAGTCAATGTTTTGAATTGATCCATTCAAATGTATTTAGTGAAAAAAAATTGGGTTATTTATCAATATCGATACTAATTTCAGATATCAATGAGATTCTTGATTCAACTTATGATCAATTAATTTCGGATTTACAATCACAAGATGAAGAATTCAATTGTTTAGCTATACAATTTATATCTACAGTTTTCAATTATGAAGAACTAATCAACGATTCAGATTCAAATTCTCAAAAATGGGTAAATTTAATTGATTTAGTTTATTCATGTGTTGTTTCACCATTACAAAAACCACTACTAAAAAAAAAAGCATGTATTTCATTAAAAATTCTATTACAATTATATCCTCAAGTTATAATAAATAATAATAATTGGATCCCAAGATTATTAAAATTAATTGATGAATCTGATTTAGGGATTGTTATCTCATGTATCCCTTTGTTATCAATGATAACCAAAATAAATACAAGCTATATAAAGAATCTAATTTCATCAATATCCTCACAATTGTTTAAAATTGTTATAGAGAACAAAATCCCACAAGATTATTATTATTATGAAGTTCCATCACCTTGGTTAATTGTCAAATTATTACAATTCCTAGAAGAATTATTTCTAATTGCAAATAAATCAGATGACATATCTAATTTAAATCAAAAATCTTTAAACGAATTACGTCAAGTTGTTGCAAAATCAATTCAAAATGCATCACAACCAATTAAAGGAGTTCTGAACAAAGACTCCTCAAGCTCAATATTATTTGAAGCAGTTTCATTAGCTGTTTTTTTACAAGCTTCACCAGAAGCAATTAATGGAGCTATAAATGCATTAATCATGTTATTATCATCAAATGAAACAAATACTAGATACTTATCCCTTGATGCATTAATTAAACTATTTGCAAGATCAAATTCAAATTATCTCAAAACAAAAGAAGAATTTGATTCGAATTTGGAAATTTTCATAAGTTTATTAAATGATAAAGATATTTCAGTTAGAAGAAAATCATTAGATTTATTATATACAATTTGTAATTTTTCAAATTATACAACAATTATAAATCATTTGATTGAATATTTTCCTATAGCTGATTTTCAATTAAAATCAGAATTGGCAATAAAAATTACAATTTTAGCAGAAAAATTTGCAACAGATTCAACATGGTATGTAACTACAATGTTGAAGTTATTATCAATAAGTGGTGGATCAAATTCAAATGGTGATGGATATATTTCAAATGAAGTTTGGGAAAGAATTGTACAAATTGTAGTTAATAATGAAGATTTACAAAGGAAAACATGTAAAATTATAATCAACCTTTTAAAAAATAATCAATCAGAGAATCTTATTAAAGTTGCTGCATTTGTATTGGGTGAATATGGTAATGATGTTGAAATATTTTATATCCTATTTGATGCTTATTTCAAAGTTTCATTATTAACTAGATCAATGTTATTAACAACATTCTTAAAGTTCCTTAATAAATTTCCAAATGAAAATTTTGTACCTGATATAGTTGATTTATTTGAAATTGAAACTCAATCAATGGATTTAGAAATTCAAACAAGAGCTTATGAATATTTGAAATTATCTACTCTATATCCAAGATTATTAAATAATATAATTAAACCATTTCCAATTTTTAATCAATTAGAAAATCCTTTATTAAATAGAATCGGTAGTGTTGAGAAAATAGTTAAACCAAAATCCTTAGTAATGGCTCAAAATTTAAATAAACCTGAAAAATTGAGTTCAAATTGGTTTGCTGGTTATCATAGAATGTTATATTTTGATGCAGGGATTTTTTATGAAGATCAATTAATTAAATTAACTTATAGAATTTTGAAAAAAAATCATGAATTAACTTATAGTTTCACAATTATAAATAAATCATTTAAATCTGTTGGAACAAATATTACGAGTTTTACAATATTAAATATAGATTCAAAGAGTCCAAATTATTCAATTGAATTAACAAATTCACCAAATCAAATGATCAAAGATAAATCACAAATGGAAATTAATATTAAAATACGAGATATTATTGAATTTAATGAAAATCCAATAATTTCGATCACATTTTTATGTGGTGGTTCTTTTAATCAATTAAATTTAAAAATTCCAATAAATTTATTAAAATCTTTAACTCCTTCACAAATAAATATTGGTGAATTTATGAATAGATGGAATCAAATTGGAAATTTATTAGGTATTTCAAAAGGTGAATGTATAAATGAAATTGAATTGAATCATCGTCAAAATATTTCAAATATTGTTAGGTTATTAACAAGATTAGGATTCTTCATTGTTGATGAATCAGACTTAAAAATTTTTGGAGTAGGGATTTTACATACTCAAATTTCAAATTATGGTTTATTAATTAATGTATTTGTTGATGAAGAAATTTGTAAGAAGTTAAAAATTATTGTTAGATGTACTGGTGGTGGTGTTAGTGAAATCATATGTGAAACTTTGAATGAAATATTAGGTAAATTATAGGATTCCTAGAATTATTAAAAAGGAGATGAATCTATAAACGTGGATGGAAATTTGCAATCGTTTTAGTAGATCCGCAAGTGGTGCAAATAGAAGAGTATTTACGATCTGGCCCTTTCAAAAATCCTGATATTACCCCACTAAATGTGCATGACTATGAAGTTGGTAGCGAAACATATTTTTCCGATTTCTTTTTTTTTTTTCAATTTGTGTATATTACCTAATTAGGAAACAAATTAAGATTGATCAAATTTTTTGCAGCTTCTCTAGCTTTACTTTGTTTAGTTATTAGAAAAATGGGCAAATTAATTTCATTTATATATATAGAATAAAATAATAAACTTCTATTTTATAATTTTCAAGAAGTTAAAAGTTTTAATAATAATGAACTTTTTAATATTATACTTGATAAGTCAATCATTAGCTGCTCCAGCTCTTGTGACTGTTTTTCAAACAGTTACTGAAAACTCACCGTCTCCAACATTAGAAGCTACACAATCATCAATCAATGTACAACAATCAGCACCAACAATAGCCCAAACTACTGCAACATCAACATCAACAGGTTCATGGTTAAGTAATTTCTTGAGTGAAATACAATCTTCATCTAGTTCAAGTTCTGGATCAAGTTTTTGGGATTCATTATTTGGTTCAAGTTCTACTTCTACTTCAACACCAAGTACAAGTACAACAAGTTCATCTAATAGTTTCTTTGATTTATTAAAAGGATTATTTGGTTCAAATACTGCCACAGGTTCAAGTAGTCCAGTAAGCTCCCCAACTTCATCAATATTTAGTTCTTCAACTTTAGCATTCACACCAATTAGTCTTTCTTCATCAATACCAACTACATTGGTCACTTCTTCTACATATCAACAACCATCAACTTCATCAACCACATCACAACAAACTAGTTCAACTTCATCAACTTCATCAAGTGATATTTATGCAGCAATTGATCAAATTTCTGGAATTGATAAATCATTTGCAACTGATATTTTAAATGCACATAATCAATATAGATCACAACATCAAGTTGGAGATTTATCTTGGGATATAGATACTTATAATTATGCAAAAAATAATGCTGATAATTATGATTGTTCAGGTGTTTTAACTCATACTCATGGACAATATGGTGAAAACTTAGCTGCTGGTTTCAAAACTGGTCCGTTAGCGGTTCAAGCATGGGTAGATGAGCCTTATGATTATTCAACTGCAAATACTTATAATCATTTTACTCAAGTTGTTTGGAAAGCAAGTACAAAAGTTGGTTGTGCTTATAAAGATTGTTCATCAACCGGTTGGGGATTATATGTTGTATGTGAATATGATCCTGCTGGTAATATGATAGGTGAAGAAAAGGAGAATGTCTTACCCTCAACATAGTTTTATTATAGCTTTATACCGTCATTTCAATTCTTTAAAATAGATATTTTTTGTAAAAATTTGCAATTTTATACTACATACTTTCAATAACTGAAATTTAAGTAGAGATTGATTTTACACTCCTTCTAAACTAGTGAATAGCTTCTGGATAAGGTGATCCAAAATCATTGCTTAAACTGCTTTGATGCAAAAATAATCACCATATTTTTTTTTATTTCTATGTCAAAGTATGCTTTCCAAAATGGTATTAGAATAGTTAAACCATATTATAAAACTTATAAAACATTTGTAAAACTAAGATGGATCAATAAAACATTATTGGAAATTTATCAAAGTGATTTTAATGAAACAAAAACATCAATTATAAATGATATAAATGATGAAAAATTATACATTTTGAATAAAAAGACAAATATTTCAACAAAAGGTGAAAAATTATTTGAGACCAAGATTGGTAAAGATGATATAATATGTCATTTGAAACATAAACATGAATCACCAATTCCTTTCAATAATGAAATTGAAGTTGTATATCAAGATAATGAAATATTAGTTGTGAATAAACCTTTTGGAATTCCTACTCATCCAACAGGGAACTACAATTTCAATAGTTTATCAGAGATACTAAAAGAAAAATTTCAATTAGAAAACATTTGGGTAATTCATCGATTAGATAAAGTTACAACTGGAGTTTTAATCTTTGGGAAAACAAAAGATGCAAGTTCGAAATTTCTGAAAATTTTAAAAGAATATCGAAATCAATGTAAAAAGATTTATTTAGCAAGAGTTGTAGGAGAATTTCCAGATGAAATAATTAATTTTCAAGCTCCTGTTATATCAATTAATATGAATGGTTATATACAATCAAATGAAATTCAAACAAATTCAAAAACAATATTTCAAAGAATTAAATTTGATAAAGTGAGAAATGAAAGTATAATTAAATGTATACCAATTACTGGAAAGAATCATCAAATTAGAATTCATTTAAAAGTTTTAGGATATCCAATTTCAAATGATTTTTTTTACAATTCAATGGATGTTAATGTAATAAAGAAATGTAAAATTGAATCAGAATTATATAAAAATTATTATGAAAAATTTTCAAATCAAATTCCAGAAACTATAATGCTGTCTGATTTAATCGACTCATCAATCGAATCTGATTTATTAGAATTAAAATTACGAAAAAATTCAATGTTGAATGAAAAACGAAAGGAATTTTGTAATGAATGTCAAAGAGATATAAATTCGAATGAGATTGAAAATTCACAAATTTATTTACATGCATTAGAATTTCATTATGAAAACTACCATTTCAAAACTAATTTACCTTCTTGGTTTGAATTTTAAGCTCAACCGAAGATTTTTCAAACTAGAAGCAGTTAACATGTTCTCACTAATTGATCATAAATTGCTATGAAAAAGCAAAAACAATTTATTTGAGAAAGAAGCATTAGAAGGTTACAAGATAAGATACAAATTTGTTCAAATTGAGATATCTAAAAAGATAAAAATGATTCGATACAGAATTACCAAACCCGTAAATAAGTACTCTATTAAAAGTGAGCGACCTTTATATAAACATGATATATGAGAGAGGTTATACAAAATTAATGAATGTTAATATTTTATATGCTATATTACTTTTTTTTGTTCAAAATAGGTTACAAAATTTTGTAACTTGTGAAACTTCTTTTTGTTCAGATTACAAAATTCTGCAACTCTTTGTCATCTAAAAAAATAGGAATGATATGATTTAGGATAACCAAGCTTATATGTAGATACTATCTGCAAAATCGAACAACCTTTATATGGGACATATTTTTGTTGAATCAAAGTTGAAGGAGGTATTCAAGTATCAAGTGTAATTACATCGAATTCTTAAAGAGTGAAGCAAAAAATTATATTGATATAGCGAAATTCATATATTTCTTAGTCTCTAACTTTAAATATCTTTTCACCAAATGTTGAATTGAAAAATGGAAACTGATTTGATAATAATCTATTTGTACCTTTATGAGTCTTATTAAAATTTTTAGCCAATTCTTTTGATAATAAACTCCATTTTTGAAAAGGTACTGGTTTTAATTCAATTTTTGATTTATTTATTAATTTCATCATTTTTATAAAATCTTTTTCTACAATTTCACATTCTTTTGAGTTTACAGGATATTTAAAAATTGTAAATTGGTAAATTCCAGTTAATTTAAGCTTCTTTGATAAATTAATTTGATTTAATGAATTTATAAATAATTTTTTATAAAGTCTTTTAATATTATTTCTACCTGGTGCTGATTGAGTTGGTTTAATTTTTGAATTAAACCAATCTAAATATGAGAATTCTCCTTTATAGTTTATCTTTGATTTATATAATTTTTCATCATTTAATTCTGAACATGGAGCAAGATTGAATATTATTGAAATTGTTGATCTTCGAAACTGACTTAAATAATTATGATGAGGTATAAATCTAACAGAAACAAATTCATTTTTAATCAATGGAGTTATTGAAAATGGTTTCATTTCTTTATAAAAAAATTCAATAACATTGGAATCTAATCCTTTAATCTCTGTTTTATCAATTGGTAATTCTTTTGATATTCCATTTGAATTTGCACTATAGAAATCTTCTGCATTTTTATACTTAATTTCATAATCCCATGGTTTAAATGTGGGTTTTATATTTGATGTTATTGGTTTAGGTTTTATAAATTTTATTTTATTTTGATTCACTTTTGATAGAAATTTATTTATATTGGTTGTCATTTATTCATTATCTATAAAGTTTTTTTTCTGTCATTTTTTTCAATTTGGCAGCCATAAACTAACAGTTGTATCAGCAGTTGCAAATTGATATAATTTTGGATTAAATTGTAAAATCTTTGGTATACCCAATGTAGATTGTAAAATTATATCTGATTTATCAATAATTGTACAATTTCCATCATTTTTCAATTTATTTAAATCATAAATCATAATTCTTGAATTTACAGTACCAACTAATAAATAATTCCCACAAGGTGAAAAACTACAACAACCAGTTGAAGGATATTTGAAAACCATTTTATTATAAATTGGTAATTTTATTATAGCCAATTTTTCACCCAGAAAAGAATCCAAAATATAATGTTGACTTGAATTTGTTGAAATTAAAATAAATTTACCATTATTTGAAAATTGAATTTTATTCCAAATTTGATTTTGTAAAACTTCAATTTGAACAATTAAGAATGCAGATTTATCAAAATTTTTTAAATCATAAAATTCAATAGTTCCCAATTTTGAATCATTTATTGGATATTTCCCAATTACAAATATTAATCCTTGAGGATCAAAAGATATTATACTATTTTGTCCAATTTCTAAATTTCCAATGGGGGAGACAGTTTTAAAATCCCATAATTTAACTGTACCATCAAAACTTGAACTTATAAAATTATTATATATTGGATTTACTTCAATTGAACTAACTTGAGATTTATGACCTTTAAAATATCTTAAGTATTGATTTGTTGATAAATTTAAATATCTAATTGAATCTTCATTTGAATTATTTTTATTTAAAGTTGATAAATATAAACAATTTAATTCTTCATGAGTAAATCTTGCAGAATGTGCTCCATATTTCTGTGATTGAACATCTTTATGATGTATTCCTTTATAACAATCATATAATTGAATTGATTTATCTATACCTGAAGATATTAAATATTGACCAGAATCACTAAAATCTAATGAAGTTATTGAACTTCCTTGATGATAATTGAAATTTTTAATTTGTTGACATGATTTTAATGACTTTTCTGAAACGATTATCGATGAAGAATTTGATTTTTCTTTATTGATTCCATTGATTGAATTTGACATGAAATCTCCTATTTTATTTGTACTTCAACTAAAAATATTTTTACAACAGAAATTCAAAGCTACCATATGTTATAAGATATTTAAATCTTCAAAAATTCAATCATTGACAAATAATTGACCATTGCTAGCTTTAGAGCAATGGTATCTTAGGTTTCAAACAATTTAGTTTGTGTATTTTGTATTTCAATCAGTGATTTTCGATTAGCAATTAGATCAAAATTTGGTTACAAAAAAATAATATAGTGCGGTTATAATCAACAATTTTAAAATCATTTCATTTCTTTATCAATTAGTTCCAAATGTCTGAACCAACACCTCCATTTAAAGTCAAGGCTATATTTGACTATAAATCAGATTATGAAGATGATTTACCATTTACTACTGGATCGATTATTACTGTTACCGAAATTGAAAATGAAGAATGGTATTCAGGAGAATTGAACGGAAATTCAGGAATGTTTCCAAAAAACTTTGTTGAAATTTTAGTTGCTCCAACGGTACCTACTACTAATAGACCAATTAAAAAAGCTCATCCAATAGAAACTGAATCCAAAAAAGATGAACAAGAAGAAAAATCAATTGAGCAACAAACGGCACCAAAAGAAACTGAACCAAAACCAAGAGAAATTGAATCAAAACCAAAAGAAATTGAAGTTACACCAAAACAAGAATCAGATTCTATCAAGCCTAAAGTTCCAATGCCAAATCAACAACAAAGACAGAATGATCCATATGCAGTTAAAAAACAATTTGTTGCTGCTAGTACTTCTTCATATGTTCCGAAAGTTAAACCAAGAGATGATTCTTATTTAGTTCATCATCCAGTCCATGATGTTAAAACTGAAGAAATTGTTAAACCAAAAATCGAAAAGGAAAATGTAGATGAAGAAGATAATCAACCAAAATTATCATTAAAGGAAAGAATTGCTTTAATTCAACAACAACAAAAAGAAGAAGCAGAAAGAGAAGCTGCTGCATTGAAAAGAAAAGAAGAAAGAAAAAAGAAACAAGCAGAAGAAAAGGAAAGATTAAAACATTTAAAAGAACAAAAAAGTGGTGAATCTGAATTTAATAACGAAGAACAATATCATACTGAACAAGAAGAACCATTAGAAAGAAAGAAATCTATCCCAGAAGCAGTTCCAATCCCAGGAATGGCACCTCCACAGATTCCACAAGAAGAAGAAGATTTAGATCATTCTAAAGAACCAGAAGTTGATCAAGAAGAATTTGAAGAACCGGAAGTTGAAGAATATGAAGAAGCCAATGAAAATCAAGATGAAGATGATGAAGATGAAGAAGAATTGAAAAGAAGAAGACTAGTTGAAAGAATGGCTAAAATTTCAGGTGGTAGAAATATGTTTGGAATGATGGGTATGCCTACTCAAGTACCTAAATCAACTTCAAAACCTAAACAAACTTCAAGAAAATTATCTATTGAATCAAAAACTTCTCCAATTGCTTCAAAAGCTCCACCATTACCAACTGATTTACCAAATGAATTATCTTCACCAATTGCTTCAAACGCTCCACCATTACCAACTGCTATTCCAAATGAATCATCTTCACCAATTGCTTCTAAAGCTCCATCATTACCAACAGCTATTCCAAGAGAATCTTCTTCAATGGTTGAAGATGATGAACCATCAGATTTAGATCAATCTCAAGTAATCACTCAAAGTGATGTAGATAGACATCAAGAAGAAATTGAGCATCAACAGCATCAACAAATTCATCCTAGACATAAAGAAGCACCACCACCACCACCACAAATTCCATCATCTCCTTCACAACATACACCACCAATTCCATCATCTCCTTCTCATCATGCACCACCAATTCCACCACATCAATCATTACCTAAACATCATCATGCATCACCACCACCACCACCTTCAAATATTCCAGTACCAGAAGAAGATGAAGAAGCTGATGATGAAGAAACTGAAACATCTGAATATCAACATCAACGTGGTCCACCACCTCCAATTCCATCATATGATAGTGATGAAGAAGTACCAAAATTACCTACAAGACATTATAATGAACCACAACAACATCATGCACCACCAATTCCATCAGCAGCTCCACCATTACCAAACTTTCAACCACCACAAAGAGCTTCAACAGATATACATCAACATAAAATAATAGTAGATCCTACATTATTACATAGTGATAAAGGTACTGTTGATGAAGAACTAATATCATTTTATGTTGGAAGATTGAATCAACTACGAGATGAATTTATAAATCATCCTTCTAAAAATCTTTCATTTATTAAAAAAGTAATTGAAAAATGGGAAAATTTAGAATAATTGTATAATGTAATATATGAGAAATTAAAGTATATATTTAAACTATATAATAACAATCACATTAAAAACTTAGTTCAGAGCTAAATGTCCCCTTTAAAATTTTAATAAACAGGCTGCTATTACTTAAGTTATTAACATAAGGAGTGTATATAGACATATATATAATTATGTAAGATAAAATACTAATAAACAGTTTTATTGAAAAAAAAAAAAAAATCACATAGACTTGAAACTAGTTATATGGTATGAATGGAATTATTATTTTTGACATTTATGAATGGATACAAATGGGTTGCATTGAAAGCTCATAAGAAGTCACCTGTGGGATATATGAGAGGGGATGGCCATGCCGGACTTGCGAGTATATACCCGTTGGTGTATTTAACATATGTTTTCAAAAACAATGAAGGTTTTACTCGAAACCTAGGAGATTGGCGATGTCATGATGTTGGTGTCTAGAGTATTACTATAAGAGATTCACAATGAATTGACAAATTTATGTTGTCAATTTAGTAAAGTTGAATCTCAACTACATATTTTTTTAGTTTTTATTGATTAATCTTTAACAAGATTTAATTAATGATTATTAGAAAAAAGTTCAAGATTCAAATTATGAGGTTCAGGTATTTTCGGTTAAGTTGTTAAATGTCAAAATTTTGTATCAATAAGTTTGTGCTGTAAGAGTTATAAAATCAAAACCTGCTCATATGAATCAATCATTGAAATAATGAAAATTCAGGTTTTTCTATCTTTATTTATTTATTTCCAAACGCTACCATTTTGGCTGCAAAAATTTAAAATATAAACAAAACCCCTTAAACAAAAAAGTATATAGATAAAATTACTGTTGAATTGAATATTTATATAATTATCCTCTTTCATTTATGAAAAATGCAGTTTATGATACTGTAATCTTTTTGCACTAGCTTAATTGATGAGTCGTATTATATATTAAAGCTTCAAAAATAATTTCAATAAACTATTCCCATTAATCGATGAAAGATCTCACTGGTATTAATAAATATACGTTGGAATATTTTTATTAATATCAATACGGTCGTTTTTGAATAGAATGTAGAGCATTAAATTTGATATCTAAAAGATCTAGTTGATTAATTATCGAGTTCTCTAATAATTTTTGTTTGGTTTCAGAATTAACCACCGATCTTCATCATTATGAACTTTTCAAATCCCAACGGTTCCCTGAATACTCAACCAGAATGGCTAAGTTTACCCAATGGAATGAGAAATTACATAACTAGTAGACAAAAGTCTACCTGGTTTAAGAAAAATGGTTCATTGATAGGTTTTCAATTAGATATGGGAAAAGCTTTGAGATACGTAGCTAATCATCCTGACAGATTAAGAATAGAAATTCAAAAAGCAAAAGAAAGATTAAAAATAGGCGGTTTAAACCAACAAGGGATCAGGGAATATAAGTTGCAAAAAGAATTGAATAATTTACTGAGTAATAATATAAATCAATTAGAAACATTAAAGCAAGACAACAATGATTTAAAATTTATTCAAGGTCCATCTAACTACACTCATTCATCAAACATATTGAATAATCAATCAGCTCATCCACCAAGTAATTCGATTTTACCAAATTATTTTATGCATCAACAACAAAATTGGAACATTCAAGATCAATCTATACCATATGGTTTAAACTCTTCGAATCAAATACCAAACAATAATTTCTTAAATCATGGTCAACAAAATTGTTATCTTCAATATCCCTCCAAACCATATGGTATCAACTCGATCCAATCATCAAATATCCTTACAAATCAAATAAATAATATAGATAATGCAACTGCAGCAAAATTGTTAGATCAATTGATAAAATCTGGACATTTAAAAGCAAATATTGAAAATTGCAATAACCAAAGCAATAATTTGTTCAAATCTGATTTTATTGAAACAACTTCAAATCATGGTAATAAAAATGAAATTGAAAATTATTCAAATTTAAAAAATTATCTGGAAGTTTCAAATACAGCAGGAATTTATGATGAAAATGATGAAATTGATGAAAGTGGAAATGATGAAAGTGAAAATGATGAAATTGAAAATTATTCAAATTTAAAAAATTATCTGGAAGTTTCAAATACAGCAGGATTTTATGATGAAAATGATGAAAATAATGAAAATGATGAAAGTGGAAATGATGAAAGTGAAAATGATGAAATTGAAAATTATTCAAATTTAAAAAATTATCTGGAAGTTTCAAATACAGCAGGAATTTATGATGAAAATGATGAAAATGATGAAAGTGGAAATGATGAAAGTGAAAATGATGAAATTGAAAATTATTCAAATTTAAAAAATTATCTGGAAGTTTCAAATACAGCAGGAATTTATGATGAAAATGATGAAAATGATGAAAGTGGAAATGATGAAAGTGAAAATGATGAAATTGAAAATTATTCAAATTTAAAAAATTATCTGGAAGTTTCAAATACAGCAGGAATTTATGATGAAAATGATGAAAATAATGAAAATGATGAAAGTGGAAATGATGAAGGTTATTCAAATTTAAGTAATTATCTGGAAGTTTCTAATACAGCAGGATTTTATAATGAAAATGATGAAAATTACTCAAATTTAAGTAATTATCCAGATAATTGTCAACATCAATTAGATCCAAAACCTAAATCAACCAAAAACAAAAAACAATCAACTTTAAGTGATTATTTCAACAATTTAAAAGAAATAAACAATCCAATAGTTAAAACTTCAAATAAAAGAAAATCAAAGGATCTTGATTCACCAAATAAAAAACAAAGTAGATTACCTTTACCTAAACCACAAGTTATTGAATATAAAAGTGAATTCAATCAATTAATTAATCTTTTTGCTTCGATTAATTTAAATTTTCGAGTAGGTAATGCTAATCCAGGGAGAACTTATTTGAATAAGTTTGAAACTTTATCAGCAACTATCCAATCTATTAATGATGATTATTCACATAAATTACAAATTTTATTATGCCAAGAATTCCGCATGTCTCCTATGGAACTCATATTGATGAATCAAAGATTAAAATCATTACCAATAGGTGGTTTTCATTATCAAATTTTGAAAATAAATGCAGATGACTACTGTGGTGTAGTATACCAATTGGAAACATTCGCTGACAAGAAACCAAAAATCAGAAATCTTGATGATGAAGGTAGAATGCTATTGGTTGAGGATATAGGATTGGAATATCCTTTAATAAATACCTACTTACATTCTGGTAAGTTTGCTCTTGCAAACAAATTATTGGAATCTTTGCAAACAAGTTTTTATGTTCTCGACCGTCCAGGTTTCATAGGAGATATGAATAGGGTATTAGATCCGAATATTGATGTTGTTAAACGTGGTGAAGATTTTGATTATCATGTAACATTAGAAGAAAAAAGATCGTTTCCATTTTTCGAAAGTTTATTTTTTGGTAAGAATGGTTTAGGGTTAGTTGATTTATTTCGAGAACAATCTCCGAAGTCACGGGCGAGATCTCGTAAATCCTTTTCAGCTATTGGTATGGATCGCAGAATAGATCATTTTTTCATACATCTTGATTTTAAAAAATTTTGGGAAGTGAGTTACCGGAGAATTCATGTTCACTCTTTAGATCATGCAGCAATTGTTGTTGAAAGATTAGTCAAACGAGAATCAATAGATGAAGTAGATTAATATATATCAATATTATTCTTCTTTGAATAATATATTCCAATTCCTTTTTCTAATAGTAATTTAATTTTTTGATCTTGAATACGTGATAAATATTTTTCAAGTTTTAAACTATCAACATTTTGATCATTTAATTCCAATACTTTGTTGTGATCAGATAAATAAATTAACGACTTTGTTTTTTTCAACTCATTTGATGTATGTTAAATTCCCCAATGGATAATTTAATTTCTTGAATATTATTAAGTCATTCCAGTAATGGGAAATTATTTATTTCCAGTTTTGAAATATCTATACAATCACATAAACCTCTTGCATTGATTAATGGTTGAGATAATCCAATTAATCTAAAATCATAATCTTCCCATTGAGATTTAAACATTTTAATTCTTGATAATAATTTCATAATTTATATCTTGTTGAATAAAATGTAAATTATCAATTAAAAATAAATCAAATAATTTAAAATTTGTTTAGTTTTCTATCTTTTCGTTAAATAATTCAATTGTTCTGGAGTTGAAAGTATTATTGAATTTTTTTGATATATCACTTTTTAAATTCCCTGTTAAATCAGTTGTTTTAAATCTAGATTGATTTAATGATGCCAATTCACAAATAATAGTTTTATCATCACCTGATCCAATAAATACATTTTCATTACTATTATAAATTGATTCAAAAACAGTTGAATGAAATTTATTAAAATTCTCAAATTTAAAATTTTTAATTTCATTCTTAATAATTTCTTCATTATATGGAACAAAATGAGTTGATATTTTTGGTAGACTAATATTTAATATGATTGATATTTTCCAAGTACAATTGAACCATTTAATACTAATAATTGATAATAAATAATTAGGTTCTAATGGTTTTTTTATATCAACAATTATTTCAAGAACATGTATTTGATTGATATATTTTTCCGTTTCACAATTGATTGATCATTATATAATAATTGATTCCCATTACAATCCTTTAAAAAAATTCCAAAATTCTTGACTTCCATGATCAGGTAACTATTCCATTCAGGTAATATTTCAGTTCTTAATTTTGCAATGTATCATCAATTGTTTGAAATGTATAATTCAATGATATTTTTGGAAATGATTTCATCATATTTTCAGTTTTGATATTTTATATGGCTCTTAATAATCCACCAACAGATTGTTTTATATCAGATATTAATGCAAACCCAACAAGGTTTAATTTTGAAGTAATAAGTTTGTTTTTGTAATTGGATCATTTGGTAACTCTTTTATTGGTATTGGTGTTTCTCCATTAATATATTAATTTCAAAATTTTTTTCTTGTCTAATTGGAATATATACAATTCTTCAGATTTTGAAAAAATTGTTAAAATATCTGTTTCTGAATGCTATGGTTTTAAATTTTTCATTAATTGTTGTATAATTTATATAAAATTATGATGAGATTTTACCCAATTCAGTTGGTTTTACATTTATAATAAATAAGATGACAGTGAGAATAATTATTCAATTAGTCAAATAGTGGTATGATATCTTTCTCCACAATAAAAATATTTCCTTTTTAATACACAAAAGTATATTGATATAGCATTAATGGTGGAAAGCTTCCATTTGATAAAGGGATTGCCATTATAAACTATCGATAAATAAAGTTGCACCCTTAAATTCTGTCCCACCCCATTCGATCAAATCTAGTGCGAGAACTGGTGTCAAATATACGTTGCTTTCTCAGGTTATTTCTGCCGCAACTCAGGAACAAAAATAACATTTTAAATGAAATTCCAAATCTATAAATCTTAATTTTTCTTTCCAAATTCAATTGCTCTTACAACTTTTCATTTTTCTTTCTAATTGGTATCATCATGTCATTACCATTACAAGAATTACAGCCGGATTATTATATTGCAATTGATTATCAAATTGATGAAAAAACTAAAGAACCAACATCAAAATCAGAAGTTCAATTGGAAAAATTAATTGAATTATTATATGATAAAGGGTTCTCAGCACAAATTAGACCAGGTGATGTATCAACATTATTAATTTTTATTAAATTACAATCTTTTAAATTAATTGAATTAACTGAAAAGGATTTAATTAAAAATTATGAATTTGGTGTAACATCAAAAGATAATACTTTTAGTTCAAAATTGAGAATAATTTATGAATATTTGATTACTCAAGGTAATAATCAACAAGATCATATTGAAGGTTTAGGTTTAACTCCAAACGTTGGTAAATGGAGTTTTATTAAATGTATTGTACCAATTACTGATTCATTTGATGATACAACATTAATTGAAGATTTAAAAATCAATTTTACTCAACCTTCATTATCAACAAATCAAATTAAAAAAGAATATGGTGCACAAATTGCATTATATTTTGAATATTTAAAAAATTATATTTATTGGTTATTAGCATTGTCAGTGTTTGGAATTTTTACATATTTTAAAAAAACTGGTTTATATTCATTAACTTTTACATTTATTAATTTAATTTGGAGTACATTATTTTTAGGATTTTGGAGAAGAAAACAACAATATTTAATTAATTCATGGGGTATTCAAAATTGTCATTTAATTGATCAATATAATGAAGAATTAAATCAAGTTAATGCAAAATATGAATCAAAATCTTCATATTTTCATAAAGATAATAATGAGGGATACAGATTTATCAAACAGTTGGTATTTATTCCAATTGCTTTAGTATTTACCGCAATTTTAGTTTCATATCAATTAGGATGTTTTGTAATTGAAATTTTCTTAACTGATATTTATAATGGACCTGGTAAATCATTATTAACATTATTACCAACAATTTTAATATCAGGATTTGTACCAGTTTTAACAATTGGATATAATTTTGTTTCAGATGTTATGATTAATTTAGAAAATCATCAAAATCCATATAGTAAAAATAATTCAATTTTATTAAAATCATTTGTATTAAATTTTTTAACAAGTTATATGCCATTAATTATTACTTCATTTGTTTATTTACCATTTGCACATTTAATTCAACCACATTTAAATGATATTAAATCTGAAATTAATTCTTATGTTGGAGAAAATAGATTTTATTATAAATATTTGATAAAGTTAAAATCACAAAAGGAATTTCAAATTAATCAAAAAAGATTAGATTCACAATTTTTTTATTTTATTGTAACAAATCAGATTATTCAATTAGTTTTAAAATATGTTTTACCAATTGTGATTTCTAAAGTTATGAAATTTATCAATACAACAGTTCTTAAAAAACCTCAATTACAAACTAAAAATGATGATGTTTATGAATCAATTTGGTTACATAATGTTAGATTATCAATTAATTTACCCGAATATAATGTCGATGATGATTTTAGAAGTTTAATATTACAATATGGTTATTTAATTATGTTTGGACCTGTTTGGCCATTAGCACCAATTGTTTGTGTTTTATTTAATTTATTAATTTTTAAATTAGATAATTTTAAATTATTAAATGGGAAATATTTTAAACCACCAATTCCAAAAAGAGTTGATTCAATTTATCCTTGGAATTGGGCTTTATATATTTTAACTTGGTTAGGTACTATAATATCACCAATTATAACTGCATTTTATCGTCATGGTTTACAACCACCAAAAACAATGGGTCAATTTGCTTTTGATAAAGCAAGTGTTCATGTATCACTGAGTGTTTATTTAATTGGATTAGTATTTTTCAGTGAACATTTATTTTTAATATTAAATTATATTTTTTATAAATTTTCAAATTTATTTAAATCTCAAATTGAATGGGAAAATGATTTTATTGATAATGATATTAAATTAAGACATGATTATTATTCAGGAAAAGTTAAACCTAATTTTATTGTCCATGAAGATAAAAGATGGAATAATTTTACAATTGAATCAATTTTAAAACTGGTTGATAAACCAATTGGTGTTGAACCAAATGAAGTTATTGATATGTCACCAAAAGCTGAAAAGGAAAGAGAATCACAAATTAAACAAAAAGAGAGAATCTTAAAACAAAGAGAAGAAGAATTATTAAAATTAGAATCTCAAAAGAAAAGTGGATTGGAAAAAGTTAAAGATTCTCAAGATTCAATTATTGTAACTAAAAGTAGTGAAGAATCAAAACCAACATTAGCAACAATTGATAATCATCAACATATTAATGATATAGAACCAAAGAATAATCAAGTTCCAGGTGAAATTGTACAACCATTAGTTGCAAAAGCAAATTATTCAGCAAATGTAAATCCAGATGGTCCAATAGATAATTCAAATGGTTATTCAACTTCTTCAAATTCAAAATTAACAAAGGATTCTGTTAATATGATTAATGATAAAAAAGATATAAAGAAAATTTCAAATGAAGCTGAAGAAGAATCTAGTAAAAAAAGTAAAGGTTTAAAAAAATTATTTAAAAAATGAAGCTGTAACTTAGAAATATATAATTATTGAGTACTTTTTATTTTGTCTTGATCCACCAACTCTACTACCTTGTTTAATAGCTTGCTCAAATTTTCAACCCATACTTAAACCTAAAATTAAATAAATTTTTTTATCAAACTATAGAAATATTGATTTTGTTATTGATTTATTATTTCTACGTTTGATATTCTTGATTCAAATATAAGAAGAAACTGAAAACGTAAAGGTTTAAAGAATTTAACTGTAACGTATTTTGATTCCTTATTGATTCTTTATTTCTTCTTTTGATAGTCTTGAACCAAATATTGATGAACCAACTCTAACTGATGTACTACCTTGTTTAATAGCTTGTTCAAAATCATTACTCATACCCATACTTAAATCCAAATTTAAATTAAATTTTTCATCAAGGATTTTCTTTAGTTCTGACAACTTTCTAAAATCTTTATTCTCTTCATTTGATATACTTTCATCAAATGAACCGATTGTCATTAAACCTTTTAAATTTAATTTATTACATTCATTACTTTTTAAAAATTCAATAGTTTCTTCAATATCTTCCAATTCTAAATACCCAGATTTTTGTTCTTCTTCAGATGTATTAATTTGTAAATAAATATTTATATTATCACCTTCATGTTTATTTCTTTGTGAATTTAATTGTTTACATTTTTTCAATGAATCAATTGTTTCAATTGAATATAAATTTGGGATGTTCTTACATAAATCTTTTGATTTCCCCGATTGTAAATTACCTATGAAATGCCAACATATATCATTAGGTAATTCTTTAGCTTTATTAATTAATTCTTGAGTATAATTTTCACCAAAATGTCGAACACCATGATTATAAAGTGCTAAAATATCAGAACTAGATTTATATTTAGAAACAGCAACTAATTGACACTGGGGGTTTATTTGAATGACTCTATTCAATATATTCTGATAGTTATTTATCAATTCTTTTGATCTTTCTATTGACATCTTTCTTATAAAATTGAACAGTAGTAGCAGCCCCATTGAAATAATTTCAGGTATATAAATCGAATCATAAAATGATCAATATCACACGACCATCCAAAATTTTTTTTTCAAAATCAAAATCAATTTTAATTTTAACTTCAAATTTCTAGCTATCTTACAATGTCTGATTTCGTTTATCAAGGAGAAGATTTTGATGATAAAGTTAGAAAACAAGTTGAGTTTTATTTCTCAGATTCCAATTTACAAACTGATAAGTTTATGTTAACCAATTATCAATCAAATGATGGATGGGTTGAATTAAAAACTATTTTAACATTTGGTAGAATGAAACAATATAGACCAGAAGATAAAGTTATTGAAGCATTAAAACAATCTTCCAAATTAAAATTAAGTTCTAATAATGATATGATTACAAGAATTGAACCAGTTAAAATTTCCGATTCTGATAGAAATGAACGTAAAAAACATACAATTCATTTAGAAGGATTTCCAAAAAATTTAAGTCAAGATGAAATTGAAAATTGGTTTAATGAAAAAATTATACCTTTTTTACCAAATGAAAAATTAATTAATACAATACGTAGGGTTAAATCAAGAGTTAAAAAAGAATTTTTTGGTGTTGTTGATGTTGAATTTAAAAATTTAAAAGATGTTGAATGGTTATTAAATGAAAATGAATTATCTTTTGAAAAAGGTATTTTAACAAAATTAGAAGCATCAAATTTTAATGAAAAAGATTTATTAAAAAAAATGTCATGGTTAACTTTTCAAGAAATGAAAGAAAGTGGTAAAAGATTTGGTCAAAATGAAGTTACTAAAAGAAGAAATAGTTTTAATGATAGTCATAAAGGTGGTAAAAAATTTAAAAAGGGTAAAAATCAAAATCAAAAAAATAATAAAACAACAACCACTAATGAATCTAATGAAAAACTTGATAAAGTTGATGAAAAAAAACCAGAGGAATCTGAGTCAAAGGAATCTGAATCTAAGGAATCTGAACCAAAGGAATCTGAATCAAAGGAATCTGATACCAAAGAAACCTCTACTGAAACCAAAGCTTAATGATCTATGTCTGAACTAAGACTTTATGATGTATGTAATTAAATAGAAAATCAATTTATAAAATTTCAATACGCGTTTGAATTTTTTTTTTACAAATTTATTAATGACAATATCAGATTCTTTCAAACAAGAAGTCATTATTCAATTTGGACCTTCTACAAAATTATCCAATGATGAATATTCCAAATTACAATCCATTATAGAAATTTTCAATGTATCGTTAGAAGAATTATTCATTGAATGGGAATCATTTAATATCACAGGAATTGATCAAGAATTAGAATTAAATTTACAAAGTTTAGAAATCTTTCAACAATATTTAACCAAGAAACTATCAACAAATTCAAATTCAAATCTTAAAAAGCAAAGGGAAACCAAACATACAACACCACAAGTTAAAAAAAGAAAAATTGATGAAGTTTCATCACCAATTACTAGTGAGTTTGAAACTGCAAATAATACATTCACATCACCAATAAAACCAACAACAACCAAACCTTCACATACTCTATTAGAAACATTGAACCAAGAAATTGAACCAATTGAGAATACCAATGAATCTAAACAATTTAAATTAAGTTCAAATTTTGATATTGAAAAATTTAAATTTAGAACTATGCAAATGAAATTATTAGAAAGTGCCGATGTTTTAGATGATCAAATTGATAGAATGGAACAATTTTATTTAGAATCAAATTCAAATTCTCAATATTCATTTCATGATCCATGTATAAGTTCACAATTTGACATATTATGTTGTGGTAGAATAGTTCCTGATTCACCAATTTATAATTCCAATGAGATTCTAAATAATACATCATTATATCTAGAAACTTCAAGAATCACTGGTGTGGGGAAAAGAATACCTCTTGATATAAGTAAATTAAATAATTATTCATTTTTCCAAGGTCAAATTGTAATTTTAAAAGGTAGAAATCCCAGTGGATTAAAATTTATTGTTGATGAAGTTATGAAATTACCTGAATTAGGTCAAACTATATTTGATGAAAATGAAATAAAAGAAATTCAATCAATTCAAAATGATGGTTTAAAAATAATTATAGCTTCTGGACCATTTTCAAATTCAAATAAATTAAATTTTAATAAATTTGAAAATTTAATCGATAAAATAAATAATGAAATTTTACCAAATATTGTAATATTAAATGGTCCATTTTTAGATTTAAATAATAAATGTATTGAAAATGGTGAAATTGAAATTGATGAGAATCCCAAAAATTTAGATGAAGTTTTTAGGTTGTTTATAACTCCATTAATTAAAAAAATTGATTCAAAAATTCAAATAATTTTATTCCCATCAATAAAAGATTCTTGTATAAAACATTGTTCATATCCACAAGATATAATAGATCGAAAGAAATTCAATTTACCTAAAAATGTTAAAATATTTCCAAATCCATCAAGTTTTTCAATAAATGAGATATTAATTGGTAATTCAAATTTAGATATTTTTAAAGATTTAAAAGATGTTTTCAAAGAAGATATTGATTCAAATAGATTTGAAAGAATAATTAATCATATTTTTGATCAAAGAAGATATTATCCAATATTTCCTGGTTCAATTCAACAACAAAAGACCGGTAAAGATATTGATGAATTACATAATGGAGCTTTTGGTGATCAAGTCTCAAAAATATCTATAAATGGATCTTTATTAGAAACACCTTATTTAGGTTTAACTGAATTAGATTCATTACCAGATATTCTAATCTTACCTTCTGAATTAAAATATTTTGCTAAAATTGTTAAAGATGTATTAGTTATAAATCCTGGTTATTTTATAAAACCATCAAAAGATTTAGATAAAGAAGATGGTTCATATGTTTTATTAAATATTAAATCTCCAATTATTGATGAATTGGATAAAGTTGGTGATGTTTATTATCATACAATTCAAAAACGTACTAGAGTTGATATATATACGAGTTAATCTAATTCTTTTTTTTCATGTTTCAATGTAGACGACAATTTTCATTTTCATCAAGATTCTCTTTTAAATTACGAGATTATCAACAAGATGCAATTGACTCGGTTATCTCCTTGGTTAAACGAGGAATTAATCGATCTGCAGTTGTGATGGCTACTGGTGGTGGTAAAACAATTGTATTTTCACATTTGATTCCATTATTAAAACAACAACCAACAAAGGATTTACGTGGTGATAAAACTTTAGTTCTTGCTCATACTGAAGAATTAATTAATCAAGCAAATGAAAAGATTAAATTAGTGAATCCAAATTTAAAAGTTGAAAAAGAAATACGAAAATTATATGCATCGGATCAAGCAGATGTTATAATAGCTAGTATACAATCAATAATACGACGAAATCGATATCAAAGATTTAATCCATTAGATTTTAAAACTATAATAATTGATGAATGTCATCATTCAACTGCAAATTCATATATAAAAATTCTTTCACATTTTAATGCAATTTCACCAAATTCATCAATTTTTGTAATTGGGTTTACAGCAACTTTAATTAGACATGATAAGAATTCCTTGAGTAAAGTATTTGATTCTATTGCATATGAAAGGAATTTAAAAGATATGATTGAAAATAATGAATTATCAAATGTCAAAATATCAATGATTAAAACAAATTTAAAATTAGAAAAAATTCCTATAAAAAATTCAGATTATGAATCAAATTCTTTATATAATGCATTAAATGATATAAACTTCAATGATAAAATTTTATTTTCATATTTAAAATTACAAAAACAAACTAATAATTTTTATAAATCAACTATAATTTTTTGTGTAAATATTCAACATTGTTGGGAATTATGTAATTTATTTCAATCTTTTGGTATAAATGCTCAATATGTAACTGGTGAAACTTCAAAGATTGAACGTGAAAATATTATTGAAGATTTTAAAATTGGGAAAATTTCAATTTTATGTAATGTTGGTGTTTTTATTGAAGGTACTGATATTCCAAATATTGATAATGTTATATTAGCAAGACCTACATTATCAAAAGCTTTAATGATTCAAATGGTAGGTAGAGGATTAAGATTATATAAAGGAAAAACTCATTGTCATATAATTGATTTAGTTGAATTAACATTAGGTGGATTAGAAATAAAACCAACCTTATCAGGTAAGAACCTAAAAATGAAACCTCAACCACTTAAGGATGATGTTGAAGTTGAAGTTGAATCAATTCCAAAGATTACAAAAGAAGAACGTGAAAAAAATATAAAAAATATTCTAAATTTATTAAATTCTGGTATATTCGAATTGAGAACTATTGATGGAGTTAAAATACCTGATTATTGGTTACATGATAATCAAACTATAACAAGAATTTTTTATAAAAGTATGTATCCATGGATCAATATTAAAACTAATTATATTTGGATATTACAAATTTCAATATCTCAATTCTTACAAATTGAAAAGAAACAATCAAAATTTGGAATAATATTTGAATTGAGTCTACATAAGTTTGAATCTTCTTTCAATCATGAATTAATTAAAAAAATTTTTACAAGTTCAAATTTAATGGAAATTTTAGAAATGATCGAAATTCAGTTTCGAAATGAAATTGAACAATGTAGAAAAATGAATATTTATTATAAATTTGCTAATGAGAAACAAATTTCGTATGTTATGAAGTGTTATAATTCAAGAATTGAAGGTTATTATAGAAAAAATCCAAGAGGAAGTTTAACCAATTTTAAAAAATCTATTGAAAATGTTTTAAAACAAGAAAGAATGGGTTCAATGGGTAAATTTATAACTGGAATCAAATATGGTAATTCAAATAGTTTTACATTTTTAAAATGGTCAAATATTTTAAAAAAATTTGAATACACGTGACTTTCTCTTTATTACAAAATAATTACAAATTTAATTTCATAACAAATTGATTCCAAATGAAGATTATAAATCTACTAAAACTCTTTATATTTATTAAATGTATATTCTCAATAACAGTTATCAATAATGAATCCGAATTAAATGGTAAAATCTCCCAATCAAATCATAATAATAATTGGGCAGTTTTAGTTTCAACATCAAGATTTTGGTTTAATTATCGTCATATGGCAAATGTTTTAAGTTTATATCGTACTGTAAAACGATTAGGTATACCAGACTCACAAATCATCTTAATGTTAAGTGATGATGTTGCATGTAATTCAAGAAATGCATTTCCAGGTACAGTTTTTAATAATATGGATCAAGCAATTGATTTATATGGAGAAAGTATTGAAGTTGATTATAGAGGTTATGAAGTTACTGTTGAAAATTTTATAAGATTATTAACCGATAGATGGGAACCAAATCATCCAAGATCAAAAAGATTATTAACTGATGAAAATTCAAATATTTTTATATATATGACAGGTCATGGAGGTAATGAATTTTTAAAATTTCAAGATTTTGAAGAAATTGGTAGTATTGATTTATCTAATGCATTTGAACAAATGTATGAATCAAAAAGATATAATGAAATTTTTTTTATGATTGATACATGTCAAGCAAATACAATGTATGAATCAATTTATTCACCAAATATTTTAGCTGTTGGTAGTTCAAAATTAGATGAAAGTTCTTATAGTCATCATTCAGATATGGATATTGGAGTTGCTGTAATTGATAGATTTACATATTATACATTGGAATTTTTAGAAAATATTCAAAAGGATTCAAATATAACAATTGATAAATTATTTGATGTTTATACATTTGAAAATATTCATTCTCATCCAGGTATAAAATCTAATTTATTTAAAAGAGATTTGGATAAAGTTTTATTAACTGATTTTTTTGGTAATGTTCAAAATGTTATAATAGATGATGAAAAAGAAATTGAAACACCATTGGGATACATTGAAAACATCAACAAATCAAGGAAATCAATTATTAAATCTGAAAACATAGATTTTAGTTTTGAATGTGATGAAAGATCAAATTCTTTAATTCAAATAAGTAAAAATCAATCTCAATTTTTTGGGATTATAACAATTTTTATAATTATTGGATTATGGTTAATATCATCAAAATTTTAATGACAATAAATACATAAACTTTGCATGTAAATAATTTGAATTATTTTATTCTTCTAATCTGATGGATCTAAGTCAATTTACATTATGAATTTCGATTTCAATGACAATAAATACATTTCTATTACGTTTGTTGTAGTACTTTAAATTGTTTTCTTCCCAAATTTGATAGATCCAAGTCAGTTTAAAATTCTTGTAGATAAATTTCAATGAATTTCAACAATGAATAAATGAAAATTTTATTCTACATTTGTTATAGTAATTTGGTAATCCATTTAAATCTGATTCAATATCTTTTCTTCTTTGATAAACGGTATCTCATTCATATCCAATGGAAAACTACTATTTAATTTTCTTTTGACATTCCAATGTAAGTTAATTCAAAGTTTCTGTAGATGTATCTAGAGGGTTTCAATGACAATAAATACATGTATATTAAATTCTACGTTTGTTGGAGTAATTTAGGTAATCCATTTGAATCCATTTCAATATCTTTTTCTTCTTCTATAATTATTGGTATCTCATTCATATCCAATGGATCATTTTTAATTAAATTTTCCTTTTGATTCAATTGATTTATATAATCAATATTTTTCAATCTAATATTTTCTAATTCAGAATTATAATTATAATTTTTATCAAATTTTATAAATTGAAAATAATCATCACGAATAAATTTTCTTGAATCTTTTAAATCACCTTTGGAATCAAAAAATAATGAATTTGTTGATTTATCATCAAAATATTTAAATAATTCATCTTGATGTAATAAAGTTAAATTTGAAACTTTTAAATATTCAATTAAATTTATATCATTAAATTTTAAAAATTCAATATATTCATCATCATTTAAATCAATTGTAACTATATCTTTTTTATTTTTGGTGACGTTTTTAATTTCTTTCATAAATTTTATAATTGAATCTTTTAATACCCAAATTCTTAATTTTGGTAAATATATATAATTTTTAAAATTTGTTTCCAATAGGGATTTATCACCATATTCATTACTTATAGCTTGTTCAAATTCTGATGGTATATAACCATATTCACCTTCAATCATACTTAATCTAAGAGGACTTAATTCATCTAATTTTGAAAAATGATTATTTCTACAATTATAAACTTGCATAAATAAATTTCTTTGAATTTGGGTAATAGTTTGATCTTTTGAACTTCTTTCTAATCCTGTATTTAATAATAAATTATTATATCTTGTTGGTGCTTTTGTTTCACTGATTGATAATCCAGTTATATCAATATATAATCCAGTATCTAAATCAATAAATCTTGCATCAATATTATTATTTCCATTACCTCTATGTCTTTGAGATATAAAAGTTGAACAATCTAAAAAATATCTACCAAATTTTAAATCATTAAAATTATTACCAAAATCAACAATTATAGTTTGATTGAAAATTTGTGATAATTTATGTAAATCTGTTATTGGCATTTGAACATCAACATCTCCATCCCAGGGGAATTGTAATCCATTCCAATACCATGATAATAAGGAACCATGAGCTATCCAAGTATTTAAATTATATAAATTAGTTAATTTAAGCCAAGCTTTAATTAATCCATGAATTGAAATTGGTTGTTTTGGTGTTGAATTCATTATTCCATTCATAAATCTCCAATCATAATGTCCACCAATACCATAATTTCTTTCTTTTTTAATAATATTAGCTTCATGGAAATATTTTGGTGGATTTTCATTTATAATTGAAGATTTTAAAGAATTTAGGTAATTTATATCTGTTTGATTTAGATTTGTGGTTGATTCTATGAATTTTTCATTTAAGATTCTCATATGTTCTGCACTTTTATCAATAAAATCATCTTGAATTAAATTTTTCAGATATGGTAATGAAAATTTATCTTTTGAAATTTTATTTGATAACTGAATTAATTCATCTTGTATGTTGATCTTTGAATTTGGTATAAATAAATTTGAATCTTTCAATTTGAGTCTTTGAGATTGTTGATTTATATTTAATTGAATGAATTTATCATTGGGTATTAATAATGTAAATGTTAAAGGTTTTGTCATAAAATCATTTAAATAAGATCTTGCCATTAATGGACGTAGACTACTTTTCCCTCTACCTGTCCATGAATAAATATGAAATCCAGTTGATAATTGATTATTTTTTAAAACTTTCAAATCTTGTAAATTTAATTTAGAATTTTCTTCATTTAATTTTCCTGATTGAAAATCTTTAATTAATTTATCTAATTCATAATCATTTATACAAAATTCTATTGTATTTTTTAAATCATCTAGTCTATTTCTATTTGGATTATTTTTTCTTGTTACATCAAATAAATCACAAGTGGATTTATCAACTTTGAAAATATGTGATTCTAATATTGACATATCTGTATAATCACTCCAATGAAAATTAGGTATTTCTAAATTATCAAAGTTTTCAAATTTATTTATAAATTTTAATAATAATCCAAAAGTGATTCTTGGATCAAATGGTTGATAATCACATAATGATTCTTGATTTGGAATCTCTATTTCAACAAATTTTGAATCTTGTTTTGGTGGTTTAAGATATTTTAAATATTTAGTATCTAATTTTGATATTAATTTTTTATCAAAATTTAATGAATTTTCATTTGAATTTGATGATAATAATTTTCGTAAATTTAATATATTTAAATTTGTTAAATTATCTATTAAATAATTTTTAAATGATGAATTTAAATTTATTAGTGAAATTATGATTATATGAATTATGAAAATGACTAGTAGTAGAATTAAACATCTTGTTCGTCTTATTAGAAACATAATTCAAAAAGATCTAGATTCCAAATGGTACTATGGATTGATGGATTGATGGTTGATGATGGATGTTGGTTATTGAATGGTATCAAATTGATTGAATTTGGTTGTATAATAATAATATTTTAGTTTAAAAATTTGAATTGATAGATCTTGCCAAGAAAAAAATTAAACTTTTTTAGCAAAGTTGGCAGTGAACCTTAAAAAAAAATGGTATTGTGTCGTGTGACGTAACGGACGGAAATTCTAATGCCACCACGCGTTTGTTAAACCGGGAATTCAGGTTAGACTGTCTTGATAACACAGATAAACGCTTTGAACAGTATGTCGCTGAAAATGGACTATAAATAATGGAATAAATCAATGAATAATCTCTAATAAATCAAGCTTTTTTAAAAATAAGGTTTTTCAAAGGGTTTGATTTCTTTGATTTATAATTCTTTAGTAATAGGTTTGAATATTCGAGCTTTTCTATTATAAGTGAGGTTAGTTTTTATTACAGAATTTTCAAAGTATTTATATACATCAAAATTTTTGTTTAAAAGCCCTGTGTTTTCACCGTATTTCAAACAATTGCAGATATAAAGAACGATACATGATAAGAATACAATAGGATTTTAATATAAATTTTGATAACTTAAATTGGACAAATTCAAAATCAAAAGCCATTAACAATCTGTTACGTAAAACTTAAAGCCTTGTTTTTAATTTGATAAAATTTTTTTTCAACCAAATTGAAATAAATCAATCACAATACTGTAAACACCGATCAAAATCATGATTTGATGATCAATTAAGCACAACTAACTTATGAATATCCTAGTGGATAGTTTAATTTGATTCCCGCCCCTACCCCCTTATTTTCGTACACAAAATCAAACTTCCTCCTTTACTTTGTTATAGAATCACAGAATGGATTCAGTTTTAGACTAATTGATATTCGAGCTATTTATTCATTTTAAACGAACGAGATGACAAATGTTAGGTAATTTCTTTACGAACTAAGTGCGGCCCTTAGCTTAACTGATATGGAAATGCGGCTATTTGGTTTTTATTTTGTAACCGTGTATAAATAAATACCTTAAATATTAACTATTGTTGATAAACCACGATCCGAATCCCACATTACTTTCACAGACCAAAGGGATTTGACTGGATTAAATACTATTCCAACAATAACCACCTAATTCTGTTGATATTAGGAATACCTTTCAAATTGTATCTTCAAGGTAGTGTATTTTTAACAAAATTTATCTTTAGCAGCTTTTAAATTCAATTTTGGTTGTAAAACTTTTAACCATCAATCAATCAAATAATCATAAATAAGCTGTATATATCCTAATGAAATTAAGAGTTGCATTAGTACAATTAGATTCTATTCTAAGAAATCCTCAACAAAATATTCAAACTATAAATAATCTTTTATTGAAAAAAATAACATCACCAATTGATTTAATTGTATTACCTGAATTAGCAATCACTGGTTATAATTTTAAATCTTCAAATGATATAAATCCATATTTAGAAAGTATATCTTCTACTGACGATTGTGTTTCATTAAAATTTGCAAAATCATTAAGTTTAAAATATTCATGTTTAACAATAATTGGATATCCAGAATTATATCAAAATAAAATATATAATTCATGTGCAATAATTGATAAACAAGGTCAATTAATTCATAATTATAGAAAAACTTTTTTATATGAAACTGATGAAGTTTGGGGTTGTAATGAGAATCCAATTAAAGACTTTAAATCAATAGAGCTAAAAATTGAAAATAATAAAAATGAATCCCTGGTAGTACGAACAAATTTTGGTATTTGTATGGATTTAAATCCTTATCAATTTAAAGAACCATTTAATAAATTTGAATTCAGTTCTAGTTCATATTTACAACAATGTAAATTGATAATTTGTCCAATGGCTTGGTTATCAAATGAATCACCATCTATAAATAAAGAAATTCCATTAGAAGAAAGAATCAAACAAGCTAAACTTTTAAATGAGAAATTAAAATCTAATTCATTCAAAAATGAATCAAATATGACAAATATAAATTATTGGATATTAAGATTTTTCCCATTTTTAAATCATAAATATTCATTTATGCCAAAATGGTTTGGTGAGAAAAATAATCAAGAATCAATGCATGTATTAATATGTAATAGAGTTGGAATTGAAGATGATATAGTTTATGGTGGTTCAAGTTGTATATTACAATTTAAAAATGATGATGATTATAATGAAGAATATAATGAATTGAATCCAAGTGTAAAAGTTTTAAACAAATTATCTCAATCAAAAGAAGATGTTTTGATACAAGAAATTGATATTTATTAATTATATAGATGTATAAAGTAACAATTCTGGAATCAGTTATTTCTATGTCAAATTCAAGATAAACTATTCTAGATATATGATTGATTATATGGTGTAAATTAATAATTTTGTGCCATGGGGATTAGAATATAAATTCCGTTTGGTGGTACAAAATCGAATCAAAATTTCCGGAAATAGTATAACATCTTGTGATAGAGAGAATCAATATTAAACATCATAAAATTGGACTTGAATCTTTTTTCAAACGTTGAACTTATCATTCCATTGATCCATTGTACAATCCAATCTTAAACATTGATGTTTCAAATTGTGATAGATCTCGGATACGGTTAAAATATGATGATAAATTTAATAATAATAATAATAAATTGAAATTTCCTAGTTCTAAAACTAAGCGGCTAATTGGGGTTTTTTTTTTTTTTTTCTTTTTATTATTTTTTTTTTCGTTTCCAGATTCATTTGAAGATTTAATTTTGATATTATCAAACATTCTTATCTTTAAGTATAAAAGATCGAGGAAACAAAGAATTTTGAATATTTGCATCAAACTGACACATGACTACAATTCGTGTCAATTGATATACATGTTTAAGTAAATGGCCCCCCAAATTGTCTAAAATTTCAATCTTTCTTTTTTTTTTTACCTTTTCTTTTTATGCAATTGTACATATTGCTAAAATTCTTCTTTATAACTTTTTCTTGATTTTTTTTAACTTCCAAATCTATTCCAATTTTTCAATCTCATTCCAATCTTATTCCAATTTTCATCATCGATGGATTCATCATCACTACTCATTTGATATCCAACTATACCACCACTATATCTGTACTATTCAACATTATCATTTTTACAAATTTCATTTTTTTATCCATTTTGCATTATTTAAGTTATGTTAAAATTTACAACCAAAAGATTACTAATTAAATTATTACTACTATGTACTATATTTTATACAATTTCAATATCTTTACAATCCTTATTTCAAAAACCAAATATCAAACAATATAATTCAAAATTAAATTTAATTATTAATCATAAATTTAATCAATGGTATTATAATATTTTATCATCAAATTTCAAATTAGATTCAAATAAAAAATTTATAAATAAACTAAATGAAATTAAATCATATAAATTATCAAATGATAATGAATTTAATCAATTATGGTTTATTCAAGATAATATAGATTATCCAATGGATATTCAAATTCCAAAAACTGATGTCAAACCAATTATACAACCATTTGATCCGAGATTGACTCTAAGTGTTTATTATAATCATTTAGAAAATTATTATAAACCTAATGAAAAAACAAAAGTTGATTTCCATTGGTCAGATTGGGTTGATTTATCTTTATTGGATAAATATATTTTAAATCCTGAAAAGATAAATTTATGTGAACAATTATTTAATATTTCAAGTCAAATAGAATTAATTAAAGATTCAGATGTGAAACCTATTGAATCATATTGTAAAGAAGATTCTAATTCCTTATTGGGATTTGAAATATTTGCTCCAACTGGTCAACAATCTATTTCAAATAGAATTTTATTAGGTAAATCTCATTTATTTTCATCATTTCCAAGTCCAAGAAAATTAGTATTTTTAACAAATTCTGATTTGGATTCATATCAGATTTTAGTACAAAATTCCCATGAAAATAATTATAAAAATTCAATCATTCATAATGGAATGATGAACTCAAATGAATATAATTTGATCAATAATTATCAGAATTTACTAAAGAATAATCCACCACAGAGGAATCATCAACAGCTCAAGGATCATTTAATTCATATTCCATTTGAATCATTTAATAGTTCAACCACAAATATTATAAATTCATTAAGTAATGATGATGAATCATTTCTAAACTCATTAATTTATTCAAATGAATGTCAAGATCCACCAAAACATTTTGAAGAAGCAAAATTATTAAAATCTATTGGCGATTCATGGCAAGGTGAACATTATGATTGGAGATTTTTCAATGGTTTAATTATTGATAAAAATCATCAAAATATTTTATTACATCGATTAATTAAAAATTATCTTCATTTGACTAAAAAACATGGGATAATTACTTGGTTAGCTCATGGTTCTTTATTATCTTGGTATTGGAATGGTATTACATTCCCATGGGATAATGATATTGATGTACAAATGCCAATTCAAGATTTATATAAATTAGCACAACATTTTAATCAAAGTTTAATTATTGAACCTACAACAACAACCACTGGAAAATTTGATGGAATGGGTAGATATTTTCTTGATATTGGATCTTCAATTACTCATCGTAAAAAGGGAAATGGAAATAATGCAATTGATGCAAGATTTATTGATATTGATACTGGGTTATACATTGATATAACTGGATTAGCATTAACTGATGAACCTGCAAATTCAAGATATGATCCACAATATGAAATTATTGAACAAAAATCAATTACGGAACTTATGAAATTTGAAATGAATCATAAAGAAAAAAATCAAAAATTAAAATTATTTAATTGTAGAAATAATCATTTTGTTTCATATGAAGAAATATCCCCTGTTGTTTCCTCAGTGATTGAAAATCATTTAGGTTATATTCCTAAAAATTTTATCAACCTATTAAATAATGAATATAATTTATTGTCATTAACTAAAAAAAATCATCGAGATTTTACATTTTTAAATAATTTTAGAATTTGGTTTAATACAGAAATTTTATTTGACTACTTAAATTTAAATTCAAATTGGGAAAAAACTCATAAACATAAAATTATAAAAAATACTTCATTGAAAATTCCAACAAATTTACAATTGATAAAATTAAATAAATTAACATTTGAAGATCATTTAAATTTATTAGAATCTCAAAGTTTATTTTATGAATTTTTTCAAACAAAAGATTATACAACTTATCATCAATTAGAGTTGAAAGAATTTTTAAATTTAAATTTTGATAAAATTGAAAAATTAATTAAAAATTATGAATTTTTAGGTAAATCATTAAGAAGTGATTATTTTATGAATTTGATATTTACAAATGATGAAAATGATTATAAAAATTATCAAAATAGATATATGAAATTAATTGAATTGATGAAAGAATATGAAAATGAAAATTAATTAACTATATGAATTATATATTATTACGAATAAATGACATTATATTATTTAGTAAAGTGTAGATGTATTCCTTCTTGACTCTATTTGTTCTAATGTTCAACTCACAAATTCAATTTCATATTAAATAATTCATCTTTTAGATTCAATGTTAGTATATAAATCATATTTGTGATTATAAATATAGAGTCAAAAGTTGTTATTTTTCCATATCTTGGAATAATCAAATTAACGTTGATCATTTCAAAATATTTAAAAAATTATAAGATATCATAATCTCACTTCGATTCAAATTCAAATCAATTTGAATGAATCAAAGTGATATATTATGATTTGAATGTATAAATCAATCCTTGATTCATCAAAAGATTTGAAAATCTTTAATCATCAATGACTTGATTTACAAGGTCCAAAAAGATTCGTAAAACTTCACGAATCTTCTTGCCTTGTGTAGATGTACAAAATATGGGAATTACCTATTCACAATCCTTCCATTTGGTGCAGTAAACGCCCCCTTCGTATTTACCAATAATTTATTTTTCCAAAAATTAAAAGGATGAAGAAATTTATTTGGCCGATGGAACATTCACAACTTGTAAATTTAAAGTAAAATGTTCAATTTTTTTCTGTGTAAATTAACAAGAGAACGAAAATATTGTAGATATGAAAATGATTTACAAAACTAGAAACTGATTCTTCTAATTATAAAGCATCATTTGGGGTTTTTTCATAATTGGAATTGATCAAAATAATGTTGATCAATTCCAAAGATGTAAAAAAAATGATTAAACATCATAATTTTTAGATTCAAGTTCAAATTAATTTGAATAAATCAAAGTAAAATATTACGATTTGGATGAATAAATAGATCTCTAATTTAATAGACTTTCTAAATATCTTAATGAATACATATGTAGATAAAATGTACCATAATATTCTTATAAAAATTATGATCACACAGTCCGACACATGCACTTTCACAGATCGTCATAAAACCTTTGGTATTTCAGACCATGTTGAAAATCATAATTACGCCATATTACCTTACGAAGCAAAAAATGCACATTATTTTAGTGCAAGACTTATGAACTCATTTGGTCTTAAAGATGAAATAAAAATTATTGGTGAAAGAAAAAGTTTGGATCGATCTTCATTAGGGAAAAAAAATTTTAAGAATTGAATTAAAGTGACAAAATGTATATTTTGAAAATCAAAAATTGAAAAAACAAAAGTTAAAGAGATAGAGTACAATATTAAAACCTTTCTCTACTATTTTGAATGCATTAAGATATTTTTCCATAGTTAAAAATGATCAACTTTTAATTTGATCATTTTTGATTACGTAAAAATGTTGGTATATCATAATTTTACTTCAATTCAAGTTCAAATTAATTTGAATGAATCGAGGTGAAGCATTATGATTTGGATTTATTAATAGATCTGTCTGATAATTTCCTTTACCTGACGAATATCTTTTTTTGATATCAACCATTGAAGGCAATTAAACAAAAAGTATTCACATCAATTGCCACTTAAAATTTGAAATAAGATTCAAGGGATCTTACAGTTATTGAAATTACTTTGCCTTTGATCTAATGCCTCTAAGAACGAAGTCGATGGATTCAAATCCATCCAAAAATAACAATGGTAGCTTAACCAAAAAAATTAGTTAAGCTTTGAATCTTTATTTTGTTCAATTATTATTTCCTTATAATATTGTCAAAACTTTCTTTTCAAGTTTTGATTCGCTCGAAGTTTAACAATTAATAATACCAATATAAGATTTATATATACTTTAAATTTAATTTAGTTTGTAGCTAGAGAATAAGTGACCCTTTATGTTTAGTGGTTTTGGTTGACTCTTTAAATTAGTTTTCATTTTTTACAATACATTTGTACTTTTAATTGAGTACCTAAGTAACATTTCTATCTTATGGATCGCTTTGAATCTTGCGATCGTCACTAATAATCTAATAAATTGACAGAATTCACAAAGTATGGAAATGATTCAAATTTCAAAATAATCAAAAATAATTCATTTCTGAATATTCTTGATATAACCTTGAAAAATGTGATCATGTGCCGCCATGCTTTAAAATGGTACAATTGGCATTACACGATGTAAATTGATCAGACACCATTGAGTTTTATCCATGAACTTGTATTATTTCATGAATATTTCAATTCTGTATCTAACATTGATGTTTGGTGTGTGAACTTTAATGTTCAACACTATTTGATAATCAAATTAAAATTGATCTATACCACTTGTTATCATTAGAAATCACTTGTGATGGGTTTGACGATACAATGGAATCATGGTTACCGTATGACGTACCTATCATTTTCTTACGTATTTTGGAATAATCAAATTAGAATTGATCAATGTTCTATTATAACCTAGATATGATTCAACTTCATAAACAAAAATTGATGTGGGGATTTTTTTTTCCGACTGATAAATAATCAATGAGAGTGATCACTCAAAACTACACAAAGTCGTACACGTGACACTTTAGTTGTTATTCATTAGATTTTCGGTATCACATTATACGAATTTCCAGGTCAATCATTTTGAGCTTATTTACAAACCAAGCTTGAATATTTCACTTTCAACTCTAGAATTTTGCTCTATCTTGTTGTAAATGATCGTTGCTCTTTATAGATCGTAGCATCTAGTTTAAGCGTTTGGGATGTAAAATGATACTTTGTTTTCATTCACTGTTTATTTAATAACTTTCTATTTGTTTCATGTAGAAAATGATTTTAGAACGAATTTTGTCGGTTTTGCAATTCCCTTTTAGGATTGAGAAAATTGGCACGAAGTCGTTCCAAAATTGATAACTTCGTACAAATTTATCAATCTTTTTTCCGCATTCATTTTTATTTTTACATAAATTCTAGATCATGGAGTTATCCAAAGATGAACGATTAGAAATCGCAAAACAAAAGTTTAAAGAAATGAAAAAGAAGAAGAAAAGTAGTAAGAAGAACAAAGTCTCAGATAATAATGAAGAAATTGAAAATGAAAATGAATTAGAAGAATCAAAAGAATCAACACCAATTGAATCCAAACCAACTTCCGAAGGAGAACCAATTGATAAAACAAAACCACTGGAATCAACTGAAGAGGAATCAAACTCAGAACCAACTCAAGTCGAACAGGAAATCAAAGATGATTTTGAAGTTGAACCTGATCATTCAGAAATTGAAAAAGTTAATCAAACGGACTCAAAATCAGAACCAATCCAACCAACCCAAACTGAACAACCAATCAAAGATGACCTTGAATTAAATCCAAGTCATTCAGAAATTGAAAGACTCAATCAAACAATCAAGAAATTAAGAGATGAAAATACAAATTTAAAATTAGAAATTATGGATTTAAAAGATAAAATTTCAGATTTAGAATTAAATCAATCTCAATCTCAATCACAGATTCCTCATTCACAACCAATTTATAAAGAAAATATTAAACCTGCAAAACCAATAATCACCAAGAATGATTATGCATCAATATCACAACAAAATTTTAAAGATTTCAATTCAATGACGGAAAATTTTAGAGATAAATTAATGGTTTGGAAAAATTGGCAAGTTGATATGACTGAATGGAATGGAATAATTTCAAATCAAAAAATTGCTATTTAATTATATATATACATTACTTAACTCTAAATAAAACTCTACCATCTAAACCTTTCTTTGCAGCATCTTGAATTTCATAAAATTGGGAATTATTTTCAATAAATATACATTCTGCAGGTTGTAATGGTTGAATTCTTCTAACTGGTTTACCACTAGCTAAATTTTTAATTTCTAATGAATTTAAATCATATTTTCTATTTGGTGTTGAAATTAATGAAATTTTTCGAATTACTGATAAATTATTTCTATATTTCAAATCTATCCATAATTTTCTTGATGATATATTTAATGGAGTTGTTGATGTAGGTATTAAATCAGGTCCATTAATTGAACCTTTTTGAATATTTGATATAAAACCTTGTTGATATAAAGATAATAAAGCTTGTAAATTTGTTTTATTATAATTTAGTGATGTTTTTGATAATGTGATATTAAGACTATTTCTTATATGTGCAGTTAGATTAGCTAATTGTATTAATGAAGCAGAAGTTGTCATTTAAATATGGAGTTTGAAAATTGATTTGAAAATTTTTTTTATTTAAACAGAAAATTAAAAATTTAAGAAATTATCATGTTTAAACTAATACCAAAATTTAGAATTAGACAACAACCAATTCAATTACTCAATGTTAGACCTCAACTTATTAGAAGTTTTGGTTCCGTAAGGCAACCACCAAAAAAGAAAGAACATAGAGTAAGATATATTCTTTATATGATTGCATTATCATGGGTTGCAATGTATTTTGCTGGTAATAATTTAGATAAGAAAAAACCATCAAATCAAAATTTAACAGAAAGAGAATTTAATGAATATGAACAACAAACTGGAATTAAAAGAAGAAATAAATTAATTTCAAATAAATTAAATTCAAAATATAAATTTTATGTTATACCTTTCATATCAAATGATAAAGAAATGGATGAAATTGTTGAAAAGTTAAGTTTAAAATCAGATTATAATATCAAGATCATTGATCCAATCAAATTAATTGAAATGGAAAAAAATGATGAATCAAAAAGATATTCAATTTTATTACAAAATTTAGATTCTTCAAATAAACAATATCCACCAGGTTTAATTACTGCAATTATAAAAGATTATCTTCAAAATTTTATAAATACAAGAGAAGGAACTTTTGATACAAATTTTATAATTAAAAATTATCCTCAAACAACTAATGAAGCTATAAAGTTTGAAAATGATATTAGTGATATAACAAAATGTTTAACATTACATTATGATATGTTGAATGAATTACCAAAAAAGAATGATGACGAAGTTAGGAATATAAAAAATGTTGATGGTTATTTTAATACCATTGGGAAATCTAAAAATATAATTTCAAAATGGGATGAAATGGATCAAAAATTAGAAGAAATCATGTTGGAAGATTATTAATTATAGTTCTTTCTTTATTCTGTAAATAGTTCTTCTGTAAATAGTTCTTCTGGAGTTTTAAATCTTATTTTAATTGTTTTTGAAAATTCTAAATCACTATTTGAAAAATCTTTTGATCTACCAGCTGCATCACCAATGAAAAAACTATTATCTAAATCGATTGTGAGGTTGTTCTTTTCAAGATCTGCAACCAATTCTTCCCACATTCCAATATTTGGTTTCCTCATTTTAATATGTAAATTATGAGATGAAACTTCTTTAGCAGGTTTCTTTGGTGAACCATAGATTAAAATTTTATTAAGATTGATTTCATTTTTCAATTCATTTATAATTGATTCAATTCTTAATTTAAATTTTATAAAACTTTTACTATCTGATTTTGCAATTACACCACCTTGATTTGTAAAAATTACAATTAAATAATCATTTAAATTATCAAATTGTTTTAATTTTGTTAATACTTTTGAATTAAACCATTTCCAATCATTTGAATCTCTTGCAAATTTTGAACCTGATTTAGTATTTATTAAAGTACCATCTAAATCAAAACTTGCAATTTTAATTTGTTGATTTTGAAATGGTAAAGAAATTGGAATATTTTTAATTAAATAAGTTTGTTTAATTTGCCATAACTTATTGAATCCTAATTGATCATCATCTAGTCGACTTACAACTTTAGCTTTATCTATGATCTTTGTTGATTTTATTGTTGGTTTTGATATTTTATTCTTTATTATTGATGTTATATCTTTATTCATAATTGCAATAAAAAATAAAATTTAAAACGGTTCAAATGTCAAATGATAAAATTTCAAAGGATCAATATGGAAGAAAGAAATGGAATATAGAAGTATATGAAAATGAAGCAAAACTGAAATCATCAAAGGGGAAAGATAATTTAAATTCAAATTATTTAATAAAAGATGATAATGATTCAAATGATTATATAAAATTACGAAATAAATTATTAAATGAATCACTTAATAAAGTTAAACAATATAATATTATCAATCCTGAATTATCAACAACTAATAAAAAATTTGGTTTTTATTGTCCAATTTGTGATTTAACATTTAGAGATAATTTAAAATTAATTGATCATTTAAATTCTCCTCAACATGTAAATAAAACAAATCAATTAAATAAAAATAAGAATATTGATGATAATGATAATACTGAGATGTTGGTAGGTGGAATACGACGTGCTAGTTTAGATGAAGTAATTAATACTATTGAAAAATTAGTTGCAAAAAATATTAAAGAAAAGGAATCTTCAGTTACCAATAAACAACAATTAACATTTCAACAAAGAGTTGAAAAAAGAATAGAATTTGAAAAGAATAAAAAATTGAAAAAATTGGAAAAGAAGCAACAAAATAAATTTAAAAAACAAAAATTATCAAATGATGATAATGTGAATGATAATGATCAAATTAATCAATTAATGGGGTTTAAATCTTTTGATTCTACGAAAAAATAAACATTAATGAAATCGTTCATTCATTCGATCGTAAATCTTTATAAAACCCATTCAACTGGTCTTTTGAGCTTATCAATCTTCGAATTTATCTTGTGTATTGTTCCTTTCACTATCCTTGAATTCGGTTGATCTCATATTCTTATTTATTTGATCCTTATAAGATATTGAATATACACAAACACCTGATATGCACCCATTCATTATAGCAATACGTATTGCATATTTAATTCACTTGATTTAAACAATAGTAAGAATCAAAAAGATCTTCTCACCTTATTTTCAATTATCAACAATGAAATGGTTTCGGTATTTTGATTTAAAATTTAAATTCATCATCATCAATTTTAGGATATGGTATTGAATTTTGATAAGTTTCACTCCCTGGTAACTTGTAAAATTTATTGAATTATCAGTACTTGAAAATGATAATTGAAGTTGTTGATTAGTTTCATCATCAAAATGTAAATCATCATCTAAATAACGATTTCTCTCTTCTCCTTCTGATCTATAACCATAGTTCCCATTTGCGTATTCAAACCTTTCATCATCATCTTCACTTTCAATATCTTTTGAATGTACAATTTGGATTTGCGATTTATCAGCGATTACTATAGCTTTAACTGCAACGGGTAAAATATCTGGTTTATAAATTCTTAAATTAGCTCTACCTATAATTAATAATAAATTTATATAAATTTCATATACACCCCAAGCAAAATACATTGCAACCGGTCTTAAGGTAGGACTACTTACAGCGTTAATTTTTGCTTGAAATACAACCACAGTTCTTAATATATTTGAAATAAATAAAATTATAGTTGAAATACCAACAATAATTAAACTCCATTTAGTTTGGAATCTCCATTTTAATTACTTAATCCTTCAACCGTATTGTAATGATGATGAGTTTCAGCAATGACTCTTATAGGTCATATCTTAATTTACATAGATGGAAGTGCCAAGGTTATTCGTCAAAAGCATTTTTTAGCTTTTTAATTGGTTGTTTCTTTTTCAAGTTTAATTTTATAGGACCTTTTGGAGCTGTAAAAAATGGTTCATCTATCGATTCCTCTTGTTCTTGTTGTTTACCCATTTTAATTTGTTTTTCCAATAATTTTTCAGTTACATTTTCATCAAACTTTTCATTTTCATCATCTTGTTTATTATTTAAAAATTTAGATCTATCAATATATTGAATGATTAAATTAAATTCAGATTCTACTTCATCACTTTCTGTTCCAATTTCATTTTCAACTTTTACTAATCCATTTTTACCTAAATATTTTACAAATGAAGTTAAACTAGACCATTTAGTTGAATTCATATGAATATGATTTTTATTTATAATATATTCTTGATAAAATTTATTTGCACTAATTTTCTTAGTACCATGATTAACCTTTAATAAATTAAGAAATTCTCTTTTAAAATTATAAGAATATTCTTCAATAATTTGATTTGTTTTACCTTTATTTTCAATATTTGATATTCTACCTAAATGAGATGGTGAATTTAAATGATTTTTAAATCCATTATAATCTCGACATTGCTTTTCACAGATTTGACAATAAAACTTTAACTTTTGTAATCCAGCAGCTTTCAATTTTTTAGCTTGATATTTTGCTGTACCAATTTCAGCTTTACCCATAAAAATTATAAATTTTAAAACTAATTTGGTTGTAAATGAAAAAGAGAGATTGTCACGTGATAAATACAGTTTTTTCTTTGGTTAAACTGTAAAATATTTTTACATAATTTTTTTCGCTTTCGAACCAATAAAATTTAATCGAAAACAATCAAATTATCATAGATTCAATTTCTTATCATTCAACTCATATCATTATAGTATCAAATTCATTATGAGATTCACATTCAAATCCCCATTAGCAACATTTCTCAAGTATAAACCAGGTAAATTCAATTATGAGATAGAAAAAGAAATAAGAACAAAATTAGATTTATTACCATCAGTTACAAAAATTTATACAAATTCAGATGGTTCATCACGAATTCCATCAGATAAAGAATTTCAAATTATATCTGATTTACAAAATTTATATTATAAAAGAAACAATTCAGAATGGAATTTTATTCTACCAGGTATTCCAAAAGATCAATTACAATTATTTAAAGATAATTCACAAGATTTACAATATTTTCAATTTGTAAGTAAAAAAATTGGTAAAATTATTGATAAAATTCCTTATAAAGATGAAAACACTGGTGAATTAAAATGGAAAATTATTAGAGAAACTGATCAAGCTGAAGGTTGGGAATTACCTTATTATTATATTGTTTTACCAATTTTTTTTTATGTTTTATATATTAAATATACTCAACAATCAAAATTAAGAGAAATTGATGGTCCTGAATGGGCTGAAAAAGAATTAAGATTAAGAGCAATGGAAGAATATTTCCATGGTGATTCAAACAAGGCAAAAGAATTTTTATCAAATCAAGGAAAATCTAAAAAAGAAATTGAAGATAGAGATAATTTAGTAATTTCAAGAATTTTAGCTGGTGATTATGATAAATTGAATGAATTGAAAAAGAAACAAGAAATCAATTTAGTTAAGTATAATGAAGATCCAATTTTTAAAACAAGTACATAAGAATACATATTAGTCTTTTGCAATACCTGAATCTTCAATAACAATCTTTGATGAAGTTTGACCACTTGGTGTACCAAAACTTTCAATTTTTTTAACAACATCATAACCATCGATAACTTCACCAAAAACAACGTGTTTACCATCTAACCATGGACATGGAACTGTAGTAATGAAAAATTGTGATCCATTAGTGTTTGGTCCTGCATTGGCCATTGATAATAAACCTTCTTTATCATGTTTTTTTAAAAAATTTTCATCTTTAAATTTTTTACCATGAATTGGTGAAAATCCACCATATCCTTTCCCAGTTTCAAAATCTCCACCTTGTAACATAAATTGAGGAATAATTCTATGGAAAATTGAACCTTTATATCCAACTCCTTTTTCACCAGTTGCTAAAACTTTAAAATTTTCTGAAGTTTTTGGTACAATATCATCATATAATTCAAATTTAATTGGCTTTTGTTTTTCACCATCAATTGAAGTTTCAAAAAAAATCTTTGTACCTAAAGTTTTTGAAGTTGAAGAAAAAGTTCTAATTGATTTGAATAAAGTATTTGATCTTAACATTTTGAAAGAGTTTTTGAATAGGATTTTTTTCAATTGCGAGAAAATTAATTAGAAATAATAAAATTTATTTTAAACTAAAAACTTAATAAATCAACTTCTCCATTAGAATTTGATTGTGAATTGTTGTTAATTGGTTTTGATTGTGAATTTGAATTAAAATCTCCGAAAAAGTCATCTTCTGTATTATTTGTATTTGTTGTATTAGTAGGGGTTGAAATTGGTTTATTTGATGTTGGTTTGGTTTTAGTTTTAGCTGATGAGAATAATGATGAAAAAGCATCATTATTAACTGGTTTTGAAGGTCCGGTAGATTGAGATGGAGTTGGATTGTTAAATGAATTTTGAAATATTGGTGCTTGTTGTTGTTGTTGTTGTTGTTGTTGTTGTTGTTGTTGTTGTGGATGATATAAATTATTTAAATTATTTAAATTATTTTGCTTTTGAGGTTGAGATGGGGCAGCTTGGAAATCATCAAAATCGTCATCTTCATCTTCTTCATTATCATTTGTAACTGATGGTTTTGTAGTTTCTTGATCAAATGATAATAAATCACCTAATAAATCATCTTTTGGTTCTTTTGGTTGAGGTTTTGATTTATTTGATGATTTACCAGCAGTTATTCTTGATGCTCTTGTAGTTGCTTTTGATGAAGTATTATTTGGTTGTACATCATATTCTTCAAATTGATCATTACCAGTTGCACCATTATTATAAGCACTTGCACTATCATCATATCTTTCACCATAAACACCACCATCACCATAAACACGGTTAGCAAATTCATCATCATCAGTAAAAGTTGAACCACCACCACCTAATCTACTACTACTACCACCAGTTATTGAAGAAGCACCACCAAATGCAGCTGATGAAACACCACCAAATTTTTTTTGATTTGATCTTGATTTTTTACGTTCAGTTCTAATTAAATTATCATCATTTAATAAATTAATTAAATTTTTTGATTTATTTCTAACATTAATACCTTGATCTCTACCTTTTGAATCTATATAATGAAAAGATTTTAACATTTGAATTAATGATAAATTTGCTCTTACATCATCAATAATTCTTTCCGAACCATTTTTAATTAAATAATCTAATAATTGTAATGATTTATAGATTTGTCTCCATTCATTTGCTGCTTTTTCAGTAAATCTTCTAAATATAAAAGCAACAATTTCTTCTCTTTCTCGATAATTATAAGTACAAGAAGCAATTTGTGCCATTAAAGTAGATGAAGCTCCCCATGGCTCATTATTCGTAGCTTCTCTAACCTTGGATTCTATTTCTGTAAGATTCATAGCAACTGGATACCTGAGTTAGTAACATTTACAAAATATAGATTTCAACATACCATTCTGTGCTTTTCTAACGTAAGCTTTAACTTCGTATAGATTCAAATTTTTAGCTGCATCTTTCAAAAGATCCATCTTGATAATTTATAATTGATTGATGGAATTGGATAATCTATTGAAATTGGATATAAAATGTGTTGATAATAAATCAATTGGCAAACGAGGGAAAAAAATATTCAACAGTTAACACTATATACAGGATCTTGATTTATTATAGTAACAAATCAAATATGAATAAAAATTCATTGAAACTATGAGAGTATCATAAAAGAAGTTAACCAAAGAGATTGGAGCATTGAGGTCATTGGCTGAGAGTTGATATGGTTTGAATTTATTGGTTGTTTTGATTCGGTTTCAATGTCGGTTAAACCCCGAGGGTGGATCGGATATAATTTGGATGCAAAATTGTATACATTAATCATTATTATTTATTATTTTCTATACTTTTGGTTAACATTAGCTGTCAATTGTTTTAATTGATCTAAATTATCATTAGGAACTTGTCTATTTGATGGAGATGAAATGGTAGTCAGCATACCTTTCCCAAATCCTTTTAAAATTGAATCATTATTTGTTAATAAACTTGAATCTAATATTGTCAGATAATTTGTTTTATTAATTTTATTATTTAAATATTGTTGTAAAATTGATTTATTCGATGAAGTATTAATTGATTGATTAGGATTTGTATAGGAAACAGTATTGGTATTACTAATATGATGATTTAAATAATTATATTTTTTTAGATTCTTTGCATTATTTATTAAATTTGATTCAAGTTTTTTAATTGTATTATTTGGTTGTTGTTTTTCAATTTCTATTGAATTTTGCTTTTTCATGGTACTCTTTCTGATTCCTCTTGAAGTTAATTCACCATCAAATTCATTACTTATTTTATTTAATGAATTTATTAATAAATCATTTACATTTATATTCTTTATTGTCATATCACAAAGTATTAGGTTTTTTAAATTTTTCATCATTGATAATTCATTCAAATTTAATAAATTTGATACATCATTAGTTGAAATATTTGATTCATTTATATCCCAAAATAATATAATTACATGAGTTTTATAATAACTATATTTATTAATTAAACTTACAAGTTTATTCAAAACTTTAGAATCCTTTTTCAATTTATCTATAATATTTTCATTAGAATTTTTATCTAATATACCTGATTCAAATAAAATAAATGATGTGTTTGTGAAAAATTCTTTATTTAAATAATTATTTTCTGGTAAACTTGTAATTAATAGATTAATTTTTTCATTTTCTATTTGATTTTTATAAACTCTTGAATTGAAATCTGGTTTCAATTGAAATTTTGAATTTAACCATTTTGAATAAATATAATTCCAATCTTGAATTATTAATAAAAATTTTAAATTTAGGTTCGATTCTTTAATTGATAAAGTTATATTTTTTGAACATTGATTTAGGAATAATTTTAAATCAATTGGTAACCATAATTGATTAATCTCATTTCTTTTATGATTTAATTCATCGATGTTTATGGAATTGTTTGATCTTTGCTTTTTTAGTAAACTAATATTTGAATCTTGACTAGATCTTCTTTTCTTTGGTGCTTTGAATGATACATTTTGTAATTCTAATTTTTTAATTTGTTTAGATTTAAATTTTTTAATTGATTTTTTAGCTTGATTAATTAAAATTTTTATTGATTTTTTCTTTAAATTGAAATCATAAAATTTTGCTGCTTTAAATTCTAAAATACATTCAAATATAATTTCTGATATAAATGCCGAATATAATTCATTACTAATGGAATTTATAATTTGAATTCTTTCATTTTTGGAATAAAAATCTTGTAATATTTTAATTAAAAAATAATTAAGTTCTTTTGAAATTGTATCATTGATGATTTCTTGACAAGTTTCTTCAAATGCTTTTGGAAATTGTGATGAGTCGGTTAATTTTTTTATAGGTGGAGGTGATGGTATAGTAGTTATACTAGATTGTTCTGATGATGAACTGATAGGAGGAATTTGTTCAATCTTTGGATTTAAATCAAATGAAACTTTTTTCAATTCTTGTTTGAAAACTGGTGGTGGATTAGTTTGAACCTTTGGTTGAATTGGAAACTTGATTGGTTCAGGTTGAATCGAAAACATTGACGATTTTTTTGGTTCTGGTTCTGGTTTTGTTTGGAACTGAAATGGTTTTGATTGTTTTGGTTCAGAAAATTTAATCTCTGGTAATTTATTCATTGGTTGAGTGAATAAATTTGTTTTGATTATTGGTTTTTCTTTCAGTTCCACAGGTTTAATTAATTTTTTTTTATCCAAATTCAAATTATAATTTGGTTTTCCTGAATTTATAAATGATTTTAAATCTTGATTATTAATTTTTTTATCTAATTGAGTTGAATGAATTGGAGGATATCTTGCCTTTTCCAAAAATGAATTTAACTTATATTGTTTTTCTAATTTTTCTTTATTAAATAAATCAACTAATTGTTCATTTGAATCATTAATAATATCAATTTCATAATAATTTAAAAATTTAATTAATTTTAAATTTGAATCAAATCCTAATATAATCATTAAATTATTTAAACTAATTGGTTTACTTTTTGTATGAAAAGATCTTGAAATTGCTTTTAAAGCATAAAATCTAATTTCACTAAATTGAGTTTCTAATAAACATGATATTAATAAAGGAGTTTTATCATCAAAAACTAATTTAAAAAATTCAGTATAATAATTTAATGAACCAATTAAATTTTTAAATCCACGTTCAATTATATTATTTTGATTAATAATCTTTCTAAATTGTAATGATAATTGAATTAATGGATTCTGATATATATGATATGGTAAATTTTCAACTTGTCTTTCGATTTCAGGATCTTTTAAATGACTTAATAAATGATATGATCTAAATTCAGCTTCATTTGGACATTCACCACCATTATTTCTAACATCTTGATAAATTTCCATTAAAGTTTGCAATGATTTATTAAATTGTTCCAATTCTTGTTGTTGAGAATATTCAATTTCTTCATTTCCTGACATTATATGTAAACATAAAAGATGAATCCTAACTATTCTTTCATTACAATCAATAGCTTCTGGACCAAAATTATTTTGATATGTAAAATCTTGTCTAATTGATCTAGTTCTATCCCAAATAAATGAATGTGAGTCTGGTAATTCTAATAATACATTATCAATTAAATAATTTAAAGTATCAACTAAAACATGTGGAGGTCGAACTTCAGAAGGTAATGGTGGTGGTTGACCAGCTGCAGGTCTTGAAAATGCTTTTATTGCTCTATTTCGTGATATTTTTTTGGTAATTGGATCTTTTTCTAATTGTTTAACATTATTTTCTAATTGTCTTCGAACTCTTTCATATATTGGACACATATCTAAACAAGAACCTTGAAAAATTATTGCATCATTTAAATCTTTTGATATATTTTCTGCATCAACTAAACCCATTTCTTCCATTTTTGAACGTTCGACATCTCGTAATTTTGTTAATTGTTCATATAAACCTTGAAAATCTTTACCTTGATTGATTTGTTCTAATTCAATCATTTTTTGTTGATTTTGATAATCCCATTCATTTTTTTGAAATTTTGGAGTTTGTAATAATTTAGGTTGAGTAAAGAAATATTTTGGAATTGGTCTTGGATTTGATACTCTATTGGTTCGTTTAAACCCAAATGATTCAGGATTTGGATATACCTCACCAGTCATATTAATATCTTCATTGGAGAAATTTGGTGAATTTGGTATTAATCCATTCATATAATTTTTTTCCCACTAAAAATATTGAAAATTTATCAAAAGAATCAACACTGATTTAAGAGTTCAATTCGATAAATATTATTCAGGATGAATTAAGTTTATAGACAATTTGTTAAGATTATTTCAATTTTATACAATAAACTATATATCCATTAGATAATTCTGTAGTTAAATAATGATTTGGAATTGAATATAATAATAATTCTAAATCTTCAACTACATCAGTGATGAATTTTTCAATTGTAATTGAATCTCTTAATTGTATACAAATTAATAAAAAATTATCTTTATTTAACATCGATTTAAATGCTTTTATAAAATGTGGAATCAAATATTCATTATAAATCACATCACAAGCGATTATAATCTGTGGTAATTCATTGAAAATCTCATTATAATTATAAATTCCTTGATCAATATTTTCCCAATCGAATTCAATCACTTCAATTCTTGAACCTTGATTTGATTGTTCAATAGTTAAACTTGAAAAATTATCACCATTGTTTAAAATATTTAATTTTAATAGTTTCAATATTTGCTTTTGATCACTAGCTATAAAAGTTCCAACTTTATTTGATAAAGTAGATACACAAATTCCACCTACTCCGGAACCAAGTTCAAATATTGATTGAGTTTTATTTAATTTTATTGGACATTGAGATGATAATAACCAATCACAAAAATATAAAGAAGATTGCCAGCATATGAATCCCGTTGTTCCATTTTTATCCTTTGATGATAATTGTGATAACGATTGTTCAATAGTTAAATCAATTTGTGTATTTGGTAATGTAATTATTATTTCATTTTTTAATTTACTTATATATCCTAAATTTGAAGGTGGATTATTATTAGAAAATGTTTCAAATATATGATCATCTATATTATCATCATCAATCAACTCAAATTGGTTATAATTCATAAATTCAAACAATGTTTCAGCTATGTTTCAGATTTGGATTTGATTTTTTTTTTACTCCAAGAAAAGGTTTTAAAGAACAAATATTATTTCATACTGGTGAAACAGTTAGTCATTTATTTGAGTTCTATATATCCATTTAGATTAAATTTTTTGCTTTTAAAATTTCAGCAATTAAGATACCTGAACCAGCAGCTCCAATAATTGTATTATGAGATAAAACAACCATTTTAAAATCTAATAAAGTATCTTGTCTAACTCTACCAACTGAAACTCCATATCCATTATCTCTTTCTCTATCTAATCTAGGTTGTGGTCTATCTGGTTGTTCCAAAACATGAATTGTTTGTTTTGGTGCAGAATGACAACCTAATTTACTTGCATCACAAACATAACTCAGTAAACATTTTTTTACATCTTCAACTGATGGTGGTGGTCTATTTTCAAATCTAAAACTTATACATTCTGTATGACCATCAATAACTGGAACTCTATTACATTGAGCACTAACTTTCATTTTTTCATCTGAAATTGGTTTAAATTCATTACCTGATTCATTTATACCACCAAGGATTTTTTTAGTTTCCCATTCTAATTTATCTTCTTCTCCACTAATATAAGGAACAATATTATCAAGAATATCCATACCTGAAACACCAGGTGAAAACCCAGCACCAGAAATTGCTTGTAAAGTTGTTGCTGTTAATGCATCAATTGGACCAAATTTATCAACTAATGGTTTTAAAGGTGCAACTAAACCTGCAGTTGAACAATTTGATATACAAATAATAAAACCTGGTTTTTTACCAGTTTTAGATATTTCTGATTTGACTCTATTTTCAACTAAATCAATATGTTCTGGATTAACAATTGGTACAACTAATGGAACAGTTGGATCTCTTCTATAATTTTTAGCATTTGATATAATAATTAAACCATTATTAACAAAATCTTGTTCAATTTCTCCTGCAACATCAGAATCTAATCCTGAAAATACAACATCACATTCTAAGAAATTACCTTCTGGTTTACATTCTTGTACAATGACATTGGATGCAGTGGTTGGTAATATATCTTGTTGTTTCCATTGTACTGCATCTTTATATGATTTACCTGCTGATCTTGATGAAGCACCAAGTGCATGGATTTCAAATTCGGGATGTTGTGATAATAATAAAATAAATCTTTGTCCTACTGATCCTGTAGCACCTAAAACACCTGCTTTTTTAATATTCCCAGTCATAATGAAAATGATAAATTTATTTTATAAATTATAATTTTTCAATTAAAAAACTTGAAAAAAAAAATATGAATCATTCAAATTATTATGTAAGCGTTTTGACAATTATTATGTAAGTCTGATTCAAATCGAACGGTTTTTGACTTTAAGAGATCGTACTCAGAAGTTTTATATGATCGATCAAAGCAAATCAGTTTTGACAATGATCATATATCGATCCACTCGGTTAAAGTACAATTTTCTCAATCCAAAGTTAATTTAATGAGTTTTTAATGTGATTATTCTTGTAAATTAGAGACCAAAAACCTGGGTTCTTGATTAATCAGGTTAGTTTTTGATATGCTTTCAGAACAAGTAAATTTAATTATCTGGTTTACTCATGTTTTGAGATTACGTTTTATTCTAAAACTATTAGGAAAAAGAATAAACATTTATTCGAATCTTTACAAAATTAGGAAACGAGGTAGATCGAAGCAAATTAGTACTGAGTTTTAGTGAAAATTATAATTATAATTAATATAATTGTTCCATTGATTGACAGCTTAAATGATTCTAAACTTGTATATTTTTTTAGAGCTCTTCTCGTTAAAAATCAGTTTAAATTTCTTATTGGAATTATATGTTTTTAATGTTGTTTCTTGAAAAGTTGATCATGTCAATTAGAATCCTTGTACTATTTCAATGATAGTATTATGATTGTTTTGTTATTTTGCATAAAATTGATCAATTATTGTGCGGTCAACAAGTGGTTGAGGTTGAGATAGGCCTCGCATCAGAAAGGGTATGGGTATCATTTTCCAAGGATTTATCAATGAAAGCTTTGTTGAGTTGATGAATTTAATAAGTAATGATTCAGCACTTGTAGGTGTAAGACTTTCATGTGGTTAGAATGTTATTAATCTGTAATGCCTATTTTGAAGTAATTACAGAATTAAGCAATAGTTTAAAGCTAAGCTTAAAAAGATTCATTAAGAGGTATGTTTTGTAATCATGAATTCATTTCATCGATTATGATACATATCCAAAATGACCTTTTTTGATCAAAATAGTTCAACCAAGTTGATTGGTCAAATTATTTTTAATCAAAAAGGGTATTCTACTAATTATAATTTATAAAGTTTAAAAGATCAGAATTTCATTGGTCAAAATCTTTCATTTGGCATATTTGAAATTAAAGATACAATTCATAGTGCTATAAGGCATTTATTGTGTCAAAAACTTTGTTGAATAAGTACAATCAAAATCAACGACTTGAATCTTGAATTTTTTTTTGAAATATGTATAACATACCCGGCTTTAACTTTAGTATACTACAATTTCAATAGCTATAATAATTCTCATCGCGAATGATTATTTTGGCCAATCGGTTGCAATTTCGTTATTGAGCCATTTCTTGATTGTGTAACGGCATGGTTTTTTGGAAGTGATTTAATTAGAATTGAATACATAGGTTGGCTGCAACATTAATTTTGATGTTGTTCAGTTCAATTTGATATAACAATGAGACTTGATCCATTGTAATTATGATGAGTTTCACAATAAACTCAAATTAATGGATCATAAAAGTAATAAGTCTTGCAATTGTGAAAGTTTTTCATGGATTATGAAACTTATTCAAAATGACCATCTTTTTGATTAGAATAGTTTTGTCAATGAATTTGTATAAATTGTTCTATATCAAATAGATGTCTTGTATATCATATAACAAACAAAAGAGATCTGATAATCGTTGTAGAGAGATAGGGTAAGAAATGCCAAATGTGATAAATTGAATCTAGTGTTCTCAAATAATGGAGAAGTTCGGAGGAAGTATATAATAAAGGAACTCGAGGTGGATTTATAGACCCAAGTTATATAATAAACCTTGATTAATGAAGTTCACAAATAAACTTTGTATATAGGTACGAGCCTAGGTTTACAAATTTAATTCAATAAAAGACTTACAGCTATCTATAAGTTTGTAATTACATAGATAAGTTATATTCCAAAAATACAGCTATTTATTTATAATTTGTCACGTGGAAAATTGCGTGACTTTTTATTTTCATTTTTCATCGACTTTTTGTTTTTTATCAGAAATTTGAGCTTATCTACACTGATGTTTTTCCCAGTTTGTATACCATAAACCGTTAATGGTAATTATGTCTTTGGCAAAAGTGTGTGAATCCATGCATTTCTTGCTGGACCTTTGGCAAGATAACTCCATTTGCGAAGCTAATATTCGCAATGTGACGTTCATTAAACTGATTGGACTTAAGTTTTCAATAAGTTTTTCGTCTTTTTTTGGTTTACTTAAAGTTTAGTTTTAAACTGAGCTAATTCATTGTTCATTTAAATGGTATGTCTTGTAATTATGAAAGTTTTTTCATTGATTATAAAACATACTCAAAATGACTTTTTATTCAAGATAATTTCATCAAATTTCTGATTAAATAATTTTGTATTAAAAAGAACCATTCTAATTCAATGTCATAAATCTGTCGAATTTTTCCTCTATGTCGCGAACACGTTAAGTTTCATTTTTTTTTTCAATTTTCTCATTCAATTTTAAAAGGCAAAACAATTACTTATAATCAATCATGGTTAATACTGATTTTGAGAAAATATACCTTAATCAATCTAAATCCTATGGACGTATGAGAATAGCTGATTCTGGATTAGGTTGGAAATCATCAAATTCCCAACAACAACAACAAAATCAACCATTTTTATTACCAAGAGAAGAAATATTATTAGCTCAATGGTCACGAGGTTCAAAAGGCTATGAATTAAAAGTTCAAACCAAAAATAAAGGTGTTGTAATATTAGATGGGTTTGATAATGATGATTTTACTCAATTAAACCAAGAATTAACAAGAAATTTTCAAATTAATCTTGAACATAGAGAACATTCATTAAGAGGTTGGAATTGGGGTAAAACAGATTTAGCAAGAAATGAATTAGTTTTCAATATACATAATAAACCAGCATTTGAAATTCCATATTCAAATATTAATAATTCAAATTTAACTGGGAAAAATGAAGTATCAATTGAATTAAATTTAGATAATAATCGAATTGGTGATGAAATTGTTGAAATGAGATTTTATGTACCTGGTACAAAAATTGAAGGTGAAACTAATATAGTTAAAAATGAAGATGGTGAAGAAGTTGAAGAATTAGCTGAAGATGCAAATGAAATTAATGCAGCACAAGTATTTTATGATCAATTAAAAGATAAAGCTGATATTGGACAAGTTGCAGGTGAAGCAATTGTATCATTTGGTGATGTATTATTTTTAACTCCAAGAGGTCGTTATGATATTGATATGTATCCAACTTCATTAAGATTAAGAGGTAAAACTTATGATTATAAAATTCAATATGAACAAATTGAAAGAATTTTTTCATTACCAAAACCAGATGAAGCACATCATTTAATAATTTTACAAATTGATCCTCCATTAAGACAAGGTCAAACAAGATATCCATTTTTAGTATTACAATTTTCAAAAGAAGAAGAAACTGAATTAGAAGTTAATTTAACAAATGAAGAATTTGATTCCAAGTATAAAGATCGTTTAAAAAAAACTTATGATTCATCAACTCATATAGTTATGTCACATTGTTTAAAAGGTTTAACTGAAAGAAAATTAATTACACCTGGTTCATTTCAATCAAGATTTTTACAACCAGGTATACCATGTTCTGTTAAAGCAAGTGAAGGTTATTTATATCCTTTAGAAAGATGTTTTTTATTTGTAACAAAACCAACTTTATATATACCTTATAGTGAAATTAGTAATATAGTAATGTCAAGAACTGGTGGTGGTGTATCAGCTTCAAGAACTTTTGATTTAGAAGTTAATATAATAGGATCAAATCAATCACATATTTTTGGTAGTATTGATAGAGAAGAACAAGAAACAATTGAAAATTTTGCAAAAGAAAAAAATATAAGAGTTAAAAATGAAGAAAAAATTGCAAAGGCAAGATTAGCAAAAGCATTACAAGAAGAAGCTAATGATGATGATGATGATGAAGATGCTGATATGGGAAGTGCTGGTGAAGATGAAGATTCAGAAGATGATGGAGATTTTAATGGTGGTTCTGATTCAGAAGTTGCTGAAGAATTTGATTCAAATGCTGAAAGTTCTGATAGTGAAATGGAAAATGTAGAAGAAAATGATGATAGACCACCAACAAAGAAATCAAAAGGAAATTGAAATAGTACTTTGTGGCAAATAAATAAAATTTAATCTGTACCTGATAAAATCTCTTGTGATTTTTGTGTAATTTAATAACATTTCCCAATAAGGAAATTTATGCAACATGATCATCTTAGATCTCAATCAATAACCCAAGCAAAATAAGTTTACAACATAGTTGATGTATATGTTTCATATAATATTATAGAAATTATTGTGATTTCCAAAGTAAATACTCATTTTTATAATTTTCCAAATTTAAATTAAATTATTCTAATTATAGAAAGAACAACCAGCACTAAATAAATTTAAAAATGAAAACACAAGAAAACAAATAAATCTCCAAAATTAATTCTTTATATAAATTAAACCATCTTCTATTGCATTATTTCAAAGTTTCATAAATTTGTTTTATTTTTTAATTTTATATTTTTTCACCTATTTTAGTAATTCATTTATTATTATTACTACCCCCCTAATCATTATATATATTATAGCATTCTTTTCAATTAGTTAGATTAAACCTAATTAATAAAGGATACTAGAAATATATGAGTCAAGTGGATTTACTACAGTTTCAAGATTATTTAATTTATTCAAAGACTTTTGATACAAAAATGTCATCAATAGATAATATTCAACCAACATCAACAAATCAAATTCCAAAACGATCACCTGCTAGATTATTTGAACGTTGGAAATTACCTCTGCAAAAGATGATGAATAAACCAAAAGAAGCAATAATTAATAGTCCAATTACAATTGGATCAGATTCAAGTTTTGATGATGAAATTGATATAAACTCAATTAAATCTCAAGATTCTATTTTTTCAAATGAAAAAACAACTCAAAAGGAAATGATGACATCAAATTTAGATAAACTACAAGATGATGAATTGGAAAAATTATTAACTGGAATTGATAATTATGAAATTTGTAAAATAGATGAAGTTGTAACTATTATAGCTATACATTCATCAATGGAAAATACTCCTATTGATCTTCATCAAAATAAATTAAGAATATGTTGATGAATTGATAGTTTTAATGATTTATGAAATTTATACCAAGTGATTAAATCTTTTAATAATTGATTTGTAAAGAGATTTATTTCGGTTTTATTATTGATTCTATAATTTGAATTTGGTTTTATTATTGTTTATATAGATTAATAAATAGATTTAAGAATAGTTATTTTAAAGTTGGCTTAGTTACGGTATCAATTGGCATTGTACGGGATTGAAAGGGCATAGATGGGATTAAATGGTGGTGGTGTGACCAATGCGCGAATTGGTACTAAAATTAATGCTAAACGACGGCACAAACTATTTTTACCAAGAAAACTTGATTTAAATTGAAGCGTTTTTTTCAAATTGGAATTTACGTAGTTGCTACTGACGATTGTTATAATTAAATGAAAGATCATACAAAAGTGGATACCATTAACTTGGATCAATACAAGAAGATTATAATCAGGTAAGCCGCAGGACCAATCAATTATGTTTTACCGAGAAATATAAATGTATGGCCGCACCGGAGCCGCACCGGAAAGTAGTAAGAAATAATTACTATACATCTCATGATACAAAAATAAAGAGGGAAAAAAAAAAATATCAAATTTGGGGGATAATTTTATAATTTTAATCAAAAGTTAGGTTTAGATTTAAAACCGTTATAGTCAATAGTGATGTATACAAATAGATTAGAAATTTAAATATATTATTATTATTATTTCCATCATTAATTTTCAAATTTCAAAATTTATAATTATATCATTATCATCAATTCAAAATTCTTGTCAAAAATAATAAATCATAAAGTGTCACAAATCTTAATTCATTATGCCAAAAGATGATTTACTGATGAGTTTAGTCATCTATTCAGCTGTTAAACCAATTTGGAAGATATATTTCATTATAATCATTGGATTCATTCTTGCAAAAAGAAATATAATATCAGTTACAACATGTAGAGATATATCAGATATGGTTGTTTCTGCAATAATGCCATGTCTTATATTTGAGAATATTGTAGGTAATTTAAAATCAAGTGATATAAAAAATGTTGGTATTATAACTTTTACTGCAATTTTATTATTTTTATTTGGTGGTTTATCAGCTTATTTAACTCATTTTGTTACAAGATCACCAAAAAGATGGTTAGGTGGATTAATATCAGTTGGAATATTTCCAAATATATCTGATTTACCAATTGCTTATTTACAAACATTTGCAAAAGGTGGAACTATATTAACAGCAGAAGAAGGTAATAAAGGTGTTGCATTTGTTTGTATATTTTTAATGGCAATGGTTGCATTTCAATTTTCATTAGGATTATTTAGATTAATTGAATGGGATTTTAGAGATGAATTAAATAGTTTAGATGAAGAAAAGAAGATATCAACAACAAATTCAAATTCAACTTCAACCACTAATGAAAATAATGATAAACCAAGTTCAATAGTAAATAATGATCAATCTGCAATTATAGATACTGAATCAATTAGTAGTGAACATTCATCAAGATTATCACAAGATCTGAATTTTTTAAGAGTTCAACAATTAGAATCAAGAAATTCAAATCATCAAGGAAATTTAATTAAAAAAAGAACAAGAAGAAGTTCGATTTCAAGTATTCCATATTCATTAGAATTAACTCCATCAAGATCAGAAAAATTAAGAAAACAAAGATCTCAAGATGTAAGAGATGTTATTAATGAATATTCAGAATTTGAAGCTATAAAACAAAATAATGAATTAGAAAAAACAAAATCACAAATTAATAATATAGAACCACCGGAACCAATTGAAAAAGAACAAGAGATTCAAAAATCAAATAAATTTAAAATTCATTGTAAAAGATTATGGAGTAATATAACAACACCATCTTCAATGTCATTAATAATATCAATGGCAATTGCAATGTCACCACCTTTAAAGGCATTATTTGTACAATCAACTTTTCATGTACCAAATGCACCAGATAAACAACCACCATTATCTTTTATAATGGATTTAACAAGTTATGTAGGGGCAGCTTCAGTTCCATTAGGTTTAATATTATTAGGAGCAACATTAGCAAGATTACAAGTTAAAAAAATGCCAAAAGGATTTTGGAAAACTGCTTTAATGATTACATGTGTTAGATTAATTATTATACCAATATTTGGAGTTGGAGTAACAACTGGATTTTATAAAGGTGATTGGTATAAAGAAGATAAATTAGTTAGATTTGTTAGTGTTTTAGAATTTGGTTTACCAAATGCAACTTCATTGGTTTATTTTACTGCATTTTATACTGATCCATTAAGTGAAGAACATTTACAAATGGATTGTTTAGCAATTTGTTTAATATGTCAATATGCTATATTATGGTTTACTTTACCATTTTTAGTTACATTTACATTAAAAGTATCACTTGGATTATAATTAGGCATTGCATTTTCATATAGGTTTAATATAGACAATTATTTATTAGAATTGAGTCCAATAAGAATCTCTGTGGTTCACAGTTGTCATTGGAGACTAAAGTAGAGTTTCAGTAGTAAGAATTCTAAACATCAAGGTTGATTCGAACCTTATTCGTAATAAGAACCTCTGTTTGTAACAAATGGTTCCCCATTAGACATCTAGAGCTGAATCTCGGTCGATGATTCAAGAATTCGATACATCAAGGTTGGTCACAAATTGGTTCCAATGGCATTAGTACGGGTTCGTCATTCATTCTATTTGGTTAATAATAATAGCAATCATAGTTAATGAAATTTATTAACACAAAGAAAAAAAATAAATTCATATAAAAGGTACAACAAATTATTTTTTGGAACCAAAATTTTATACCAATTTTATACCAAATCAATTGATACACCAAAAACACAATGGCATTATATTACAACTTAGTCTTTGGATTATTGGTCTTGGAAATGATATTCTTTGGAATTCTTTCATTACCTTATCCAAGAAGAATTAGAAGAACAGTTTTAACAACAGTTTCAGCACCATTTAGAAATGAACAATTTCAAATTGCTTTAAAATGTATTCTTGGTTTTGTTGCCGTTTTATTTATTGATTCTGTTAATAGAGTTTATGCCGTTACTAGTGAATTACATTCATCAACTCAAGCTCATCCAGGTTCATCAGTTATGAATGATCGATCTGAAATTCAAGCAAGAAGATTTTATGCTCAAAGAAATATGTATTTATGTGGGTTTACATTATTTTTAACTTTAATTTTAACAAGAACTTATTCATTGGTTGTTGAATTAATTGCAACAAAAGATAAATTAGATGATTTAAAACAAAATGACTCACCATTAGATTCTGAAACTGAAAAATTAAAATCTGAATTAGCTGAAAAGGAAAAATATTTATCAGAATTAAAAAATCAATCAACTAAGAATCCTACTGAAACTGAGATAATTGATGATTCAAAGATTCAATCCAGTGGTATTAATTTAAATAAAACTGAAGAAATGAGTGAATTAAAATCAAGAAAATTATAATATAATATATAGGTACCATATCTATTTAATCATATGAATTACTTTTATGTTTTGGTATAAATTGAAATTCATCACTTGCTTTACCTAAAAATAATTCTGTAATTTTAATCCAATCTTTATAATCACTTGAACCTAATAAAGTTTCCATTTCATTTCTACCTTTCCATTTTGGTGGTCTTTCATTTAATTTTGGTGGTAATCTTTCCATTATACCAATTGGAATATATCTATGAAAGAAACTTAAAAATTCACACATAAATCTTCTTGATAAATTAATACCATATTCATCTGAACCCCAATGTTCAATTGCAAAATTTGCAAAATTTTTTAAAATATCTAATCTTTCATTTGATGATTTATCTAAATATTGTTGGGTATTAACTTCTTCAAATATCCAAGGTTTAATTAATGCACCTCTTGCAACCATTACTGAATCAACACCATTTAATTCAATTCCTTTATACCAATCTTCATGACTATAAACATCACCATTTCCAATAAAATAAGTTGGTTGAACATCGGTTAAATCCTTATTATCCAATTGTTTTTCATTAAATTCTTTAACAATTGATCCAACTTGTTCAATATAATTCCAATCAGCTTCTTTTGTATAACGTTGTTGTCTTGATCTACCATGTAAAGTTATTGAACCAATTGTACCTTCTTGTAAAACACGTTTAACTAGATTTATTGCAGTATTTTTATTTTCTTTTATTCCTGTTCTTATTTTAACTGTTGTTGGTATATCACCAGATGATAAATTCATTGCTTTTAAAATTCTTAATAATCTTGATGGTTGATCCATTAATGCAGAACCTTGACCAGATTTATATAATAAATCAATTGGACAACCACAATTTAAATTAATTTCTGATATTGAATTACATTGTTTATATAATATTTCACAAGCTTTTGATGCTGACCAATGTCTTGCTGATGCAATTTGTACACCAAAACCTGGATATTCAGAAACATGAGCTTTTGGTAATGCCCATTCTGGATTATGACCAGTCAGTAATTCTTTTGATAATGCCATTTCAGAATATGTTACATCTGCACCTAAAGTTTTCATTAATCTACGATAAGGTAAATTACCAACTGTAGTTAAAGGTGAAACAATTTTTGCATGTTTAAGATTTAGCTTTTTCTTTTCACCAGGTTTATAAATAGAATCATTAAATTCAGATTCATTATCTTTTCTTTCTTCTTGTTTTAATTTATTTTCATCAGTTTGAACTAATGAATCAATATATTTTATTATTGAATCGGATATTTCAAATTTATATTTCTTCTTTTGTATATCAAATTTAATAGATTTTGATAAATTATTAACTTCATGATTTTTTGGTTGTTGTTGATTAAAACGATCTAAATCTTTAATTAATTCATTTGTTTCTTTATTATAATGAGATTTTAACCATCTACATTTAACCCCAGTTGGACAATATCCTAATGCTTGATAAACAGGACAAATTCCATCTAAATCTACCGGTTTTGAATTTAAATATTCATCTAAATTATGACAAAATTTACATTGTTTATTTTCTTCCATTGCAGAACATTTTCTTGAATCATCTGATGGATCAATAAGTGAAGGACATAATCGAATAGATCCTTTTGATTGTTTTAAATCTCTTTTCTTATTTTGACCTTTATGATTTTTTTTATTATTCTTTTTTGAATCTTTTGGATCTAATAAATTTCGATCACCAACTTCTGCTTCATCATCATTATATTCAACTAAAGTAGATAAAGAATTTGTCGGTACTAGATACTCTGGTTTTATAGCTGCAATACCTTTGATAAATGAACTAGTATTGGCTTTCTTTACTTCTGAATCATCATTTGAATCCAATTGTCTTTTTTCAACCATTGATAAAAATAAATAATTTTTCAAATCATCTCAAAAAAAAATTATTATGGTAGAACCAATTGATAAGAAGAGAAAGATTGAACAAAGTAAAAGGTCTAATAAACCTTCAAAAATATTCAGTCCATTCAGAGTTCTTGGTAATGTAACAGATTCAACTCCATTTGCAATAGGTACTTTAGGATCGACATTTTATGCAGTTACATCAATTGGTAAAAGTTTTCAAATTTATGATTTATCAACATTACATTTATTATTTGTATCACAATCACAAACATCTAGTAAGATTACTTGTTTAACTACTCATTTCCATTATGTTTATGCTGGATTTGGTAATCAAATTGGAATCTATAAAAGAGGTAGATTAGAACATACATTAACTTTAGAAACTGAAGGTAATATAAATCATATGATTACATTTGGAGAATATTTAGTTGCAACATGTTCAAAAGGGAATATATTTGTATATAAAAAAATTGATAATATGAAATATCAAACAGAATTATATACAATAATAAAAGTGATAAACAATGATATTGATGGAGAAATTGTTGGATTAATTCATCCACCAACTTATTTAAATAAAATAGTTGTTGTTACATCAAATGGATTATTTATTTTAAATATTAGATCAACAAAATTATTATTTAAAATTGGAAATGAATCATTTCAAAATGAGTCTTTATCATGTATTGAATCTGCTCCAATTTTAGATATTGTTGGTCTTGGTACTACTAATGGTAATATATATTTATTTAATTTGAAAAAGGGGAAAATATTGGGTGAAAAAATTCAAACTGGTATTAATTCAAAAATTACTTCAATTAGTTTTAGAACTGATGGTTCATCACATTTAGTTGCAAGTTTAAATAATGGAGATTTATATTTTCATGATTTAAATAAAAATCAAAGAATTCATATTTTAAGATCTGCTCATAAAGAAACTCATGGTGGTGTATCAAAAGTTTCATTTTTAAATGGTCAATCAATTTTATTAACTAATGGTGGTGATAATCATTTAAAAGAATTTGTATTTGATCCAAATTTATCAACATCAAATTCAAGTATTATATCTCCACCAAGACATTTAAGATCAAGAGGTGGACATTCACAACCACCAACAACAATTGAATTTCCAAATGAAATGAAAACTCATTATTTATTAAGTGCATCAAGAGATCGTTCATTTTGGAATTTTTCATTAAGAAAAGATGCTCAAGCACAAGAAATGTCACAAAGATTACAAAAAAGAGATGGAAAAAGAGTCGGTGGTGGTGATTTACGTGAGAAATTTCCTGAAATTTTACAAATTGCTTCTTCAATGGCAAAAGAAGGTGATTGGGAAAATATTATAACTTGTCATAAAGATGAAACATTTGCAAGAACTTGGGATTCAACAACTAAACGAATTGGTCGTCATTTTTTAAAAACTATTGATGATGGTATATGTAAATCAATATGTATATCTCAATGTGGGAATTTTGCATTAGTTGGATCATCAAAAGGTGGAATTGGTTCATATAATTTACAATCAGGTTTAATTAGAAAAAAATATATTTTACATAAAAAATCAGTAATTGGTTTAGCTATTGATGGTATGAATAAAAAAATGGTTAGTTGTGGATTAGATGGTATAGTTGGATTTTATGATTTTAATCAAAGTAAATATCTTGGAAAATTACAATTAGATTCACCAATTAATATAATGATTTATCATAAACTGTCAGATTTAATTGCATGTGCATTAGATGATTTATCAATTGTTATAATTGATGTTACAACCAAAAAAATTATTAGAAATTTAATTGGTCATACAAATAGAATTTCATCAATGGATTTTTCACCAGATGGTAGATGGTTAGTATCGGTTAGTTTAGATTCTACTTTAAGAACTTGGGATTTACCAACTGGTGGATGTATAGATGGAATTAATTTACCAATAGTTGCAACATCAATAAAATTTTCTCCCTTGGGTGATTTATTAGCAACAACTCATGTATCAGGTAATGGAATTTCATTATGGACAAATAAATCACAATTTAAACAAATTTCAACAAGACATATTGAAGATGAAGATGAATTTTCAAATGTTTTATTACCTAATGTATCTGGTGATGGAGGAAGTACATTATTAGATGGTGCATTTGAAGAAACCGAAGAAGAACAAGACACTTTAAATACTTATCAATCAGTTGATCAAATTGATAATGAATTGGTTACATTATCCTTAGGTCCAAGAGATAAATTTAATAATTTATTATATTTAGATACAATTAAACAAAGAAATAAACCAAAAGAGGCAATTAAAAAACCAGAAAAGGCACCATTTTTCTTACAATTATCAGGTGAAAAAGTTGGTGATAGAGCTATAATTGCAGAACAAGGTGAAACAAAAAAGACATCAAATCAAATTGATGATGATGAAAGTAGATTGAAAAAATTAACTAATGATAAATTACATTCATTTGAATCAGAATTTACAAATAAATTAAGAATAAGTTGTGAAAGTTCCAATTATAAATCATTTATTGATTATTTAGTCAATTTACCACCTTCAACATTAGATTTAGAAATTAGATCATTAAATACAATTCCACCATTAAATGAAATTACAAATTTTATAAAATGTTTAAATTTTGCATTAAATCAAAGAACAAATTTTGAAATTATTCAAAGTATTTTCACAATGTTTTTAAGAAATCATGGTGATATTTTATATCAAAATAAAAATGATACCGAGCTTAATCAACAATTGAACCAATATTTAGTTACCAATTCCCAAATTGATGATAATTTAGACAATTTAACAAATTATGTTTCAAATATGATTTCATTATTAAATAGATAAATATAAAAAAAAATGCTACCAATATATATTTTTCTCTTTTTCTCCAATTATGAATATTGATTTAATTGAACCAAATAATCGAATACGAATACCTTCAAATCTATATCATAGTTCCAATTCCCAACATCGAATATCATCAATCTTACAAACAGAACAACATTTATTCATTGGGTTAAACAATGGAGATCTATTAATTTATACAATTTCAAAAATTCCAATAAAAGATCTTGATAAACCACAATCTTCAAGTCGATCATTTAAATCATTAAAATCATTTACAGATATAAAAGTTTTATTCCATGAGAATTTTCAATATACCCTTCAAAACAATTTTAAAAATATAACAAAAAATCAATCAACAATTCAATCAATTAAATTATTACCAATTTCATTAATTAAATTAATTATTATAATTATAACAAATGAATCATCGATTAAAATATTTGAAATTGTTGGAAATCATATAAATCAAATATATTCAATTGATAATAATAATAATAATAATAATACTAAAATTTCAAATATCTTATATTTAAAAGATAATAATGAAAAAAAATTATTGATTTTATCAATAAAGAAAAAATTGGTGATTTATCAAATAACTAATAAATCAAGAAATTTATTTCAATTCGAAAAGATAAAAGAATTGAATTTAAAAGATAAAATTAAAACTATAAATGAATATAATAAAGATTCAATAATTATAAGTTTAATTAATGATTATTTTTTAATCAATCTTCATACTTTTAATATATCATCAATTGGTAATAATAATATCAATGAAAATCTTATTACAACTTCTTCTTCATTTAGTTATTTTAATTTATCAAGTTCTGGACCACAAATTTGGACATTACCAATTGATTTTAATAATATTTTATTAATTAAAGATACTTCAATTATAAATTTAAATAAAGAAAATCAAAAATTAACTCCATTATCAATAAAATTAAATTCAATTCCAATAGATATAAAATTCATTTATCCAATTTATTTATTTATAATTTATCCAAAAAAATTTGAAATTATAGATTTTAAAAATGGTGATTTAATTCAAAGATTTAATCATCAAATAAATTCATCAAATATACCAATTAATTTTTTTGGTGATATAATAAATTTAGGTTCAAATACTTATATATTACAATTTAAAATTAAATCAATTGAATCACAAATTGATCAATATTTAAAATTACCCAATAAAAAGAATCCTTCAAATGATTTAAGACTTCTTGGTATTGAAAAGGCAATATTATTAATTTCAAATATTGATTCTTCTTCATCAAGTTCAATGTTTTTAAATGAAAAAGATAAATTAATGAAATTAAGAGAATTATATACTTTAAAAGCTAATTTATTATTTGAATCATATTCAAAATATCATGAATCATTAGTTGAAATTTCATCAGAATGGTTAATTTCTTTTCAAAATATTTTAAAATTATTTCCTGATTTTTTAAATGGTGAAATACGAATATTTGGTTCAAATGAAGATGAATCTACAACTACAAATGCAATTAAACGAATAACAGTTCAAGATTTACAATTGAATAACTTATCAATAGAATCTGATTATGATACTGATTTTAATTCAAATTCTTTACAATTATCTAATCAAAATTTAAGAAAATTTTATAAAGCAGTTAATAATTTAATAATTTATTTAACTGATCAAAGAAGAATTTTATCAAATTTTCAAAATAATTCAACAATTTTATGGAAAGATATTGAAATTAAACCAAGAGAGATTTATCCTTCATCATTATCACAATTAGATTCAGTTGCAACAATCATTGATACTTCATTATTTCTTTGTTATTATTATTGTAAACCAATGTTATTAGGTCCTTTATTAAGATTACCAAATAATTATTGTGATTCAAAAATTGTTCAAGAATGTTTATTAAATAAAGAAAAAAATTTTATAAAAGAATTATTAGATTTTTATTATACAAGAAATCTACATAAAGATGCTTTGGAAATGTTATATAAATTAAATCATGAAAAAGAAGAAGAAGAAGAAAAAGAAGAACAAGTAGAAGAAGAAGAATACCTAAAAAGTCCACAATTAACAATCAAATATCTTAATAAATTAACAAATGATTATTTACTACTCATATTTGAATATAGTCAATGGATTATTAAACTCAATTCTAATTTTGCAAAAGATATTTTTATGAATGATTCATATGAATGTGAAAGTTATGATCATGGGAAAATTTTACAATTTTTTATAAATAAAGAATTTTATAATTTATCAATAGAATATTTAGAATGGTTATTATTTCAAAGTGAAATTTCTAATTCATTAAAATTAACAAATCAATATTCAAAATTTGAAACAAAATTGATACTACTATATATAAGAAAATTAAAAATTGAAGATGAATCAGAATTAAGTGGTGATAGTGATACTTATGATAAATTATTTAATTTATTAAAATTAAATCAATCATTTGATCCATGGCCAATATTAAAAGAATTACCAACTACTGATGATAAATATTTAAGATTAACTACATTTGTATATAAGAAATTACAAGAACATGAAAAATCAATTGATGTATTATTTAATCAATTAAATGATTTAAATGAAGCAATGAATTATTGTAATGAAATTTATAATTTACCAAATCAATTAAAAATTGGTACAAATTTATTTTTAAAATTATTTGAAGATTTATTAATTGAATCAAATAAAAATATTAATTTAATTGAAGAATTTTTAAATTTACATGGATTAAAAATTCCAATTTTAAAAATTTTAAAAATTTTACCAGAAAATTTTAACTTATCAAAATTAAATAAATTTTTAAATTCAAAATCAGACGAAAATGAAAAAATGATTCAAAATAAACAGATCAAAAATCAATTATATAAAAATGGTAATATTAATTTAGAAAAAAAGATAATGATTTTACAAAATGAATATTATAAAATAAATTCAAGTAAAGAATTATGTAAAAAATGTAATAAAAAATTAGGTTATGGGATATTTTCAATTGATAATAATGAAGTAATTCATTATGCTTGTTCACAAAAATCATAAAATTTGTATTATTAATATATTTATTAACTTTTGATTTCAGACTTGAAGTAAATCTTCATTTCTTTTTGTGAAAAATCTTTCATTTTCTTTATTTATTGTATGATCACCTCTTTGTAACCAGTTTTAGCAAAACAGATTGTTAATTTAGTTGAAAATCTTTTGGAAATATGATTCTAAAGTTCATTGTGAGCTTTTGATGTTGAGATAGTAATAAAGCTTTTTTAATGCACCTTTATTGTTGATACCGGATACAAGTAAGAATCAATTTTGGAAGTATCCAATAAAGGTAATTGAAATGTGATATACGCTTAAGGGGTAGAGATACTAATTACCCCCCTAGTGATTTTAGAAATTAAATTCCAAAAATTCAAATAATTGATCCATTGTATCATTGGTATCTCAGGCTCAAGAATTTAAAAGATAGCTTATTAAGATTAAGTTCAGACTCCAAATTCAATTTAAATCGATATGACTCCTGGAATCATTTTTCTATTTTTCAAAATAGCCAGTGGACTTATGCCCTCATTGGAAACATAAAATAGACTGAATTCATTTCAAAAAGTGTTAAAATTTCAATTGTATTAATGTGATACATAAATCAATTAATTCTATTTGGTTGCAAGAAATCAAAATTCAATTAAATCGATACGAGCTCCAGAATCAACTTTTTATTTTTAAAAGTAGCCAGTGACTTAGGATCTCATTAAAAACATAAAGTAGACTGAGTGCTAAAGTTCCAGCCGTATTGATGTGATACATAAATCAATTGGTTCTATTTGGTTGCAAGAAATCAAAATTCAATTTAAATCGATTTGATCCTTAAAATTAACTTTTTATATTTGAAAGTGGCCAGTGGCATATACCCATCACGTGAATAAGACTGCATTCACTTCAAAAAGAACTAAAGTCTCAATTATGTTGATGTGATAATCATAACAATTAGTTCGATTTGGTTGCAAAAAATGTACAAAGTTTACAAAATTTTAAATATCTGAATAAGTATACGCAATGCAAACAAACATTACTTTACTTTAATTTACTTCTTACTCAGTTTCATTGATTGATTGAGTCATAGAAGTTATTGGTTAAACCTATTGATTAATGAATTCTATAGAAATGTTGATAATCAAATATAGTAGTGCACAATGCTCAAATGGAATTTAAGAAACCAAATTTAAAAAAAAAAAAAAAAAACAAAAAACCGTAGAAATTGAAGATTATCAAATTTATCAATTTTTTATAATTTATCAGAATCATAGTAGTCAGCTACTACTCAATTGACAATTTCATAGGTTCAATTGTTATAGATCCATATATTGATTGAATTGGGCATAAAGATAGAAAAGAGTGATCTCCTATTTTATTGATTCAGTTTTGATTTAAATCTTATTAAAGTTTTCTCATCGAATTTTATACATATCTATATTATTTATTACACTACTTTTTACCATATTGGCTGCAAAAGATTATCATCATCATGTCAAATAAATTACCACCTATATCCTTTTTATCTAACCAACAGCAACAACAACCACAATCACAACCACAAGATCAACATCCTAAAGTCCAATTACCATCTCAATCACATTTAAATCCACAAATAAATCATGTATATTCATCATCACAATCTCCAATACAACAACAACAACAACAACAACAACAACAAAGTTCCAATTTTAATAAATCTCCATCATCAAAATCACAAAAGAGATACAATGATGATCAACAATTACAAAATAGTAAAAAGAAAAAAGATAATCAATATCAATTTGTACAATATCATCAACAAAACTACACTTCGCCTTCATCAACAAATGAATCACGACAACAGCAAATACTACAGCAACCACAACTACAGCAACCATCACAAGAAGAGAATGACTCACCATCAAAAAAAAGTAATCCACACCATCATCACCACCATCATCATCATCATATCATAAATCGTCCACATCATCATCATCATCATCACAAAAATGAATCAATACCAAAATTTGTAAAAAATCCATTACCAGTGATAAATTTACAACCAATCTATGATTTAATTGAAGAATTTCATCCTAAAAGAAAATTCTTAGGTACATTAATTTATAATCCAACAACTACTTTAGATTCTTTACAAATCAATCAATTATATGGCTTAAGTTCAATTACAAAACAACAACTTTTACATATAAAACATCAATTTTCATTACGTAAATCACAATTAATTAAACAAAATTTCAAAATTAAATATATTCCAATTATACCACCATTAACATCAGAATATATAAATTCAATAATTGAAATAAAAATTCCATTCAAATATATAATTGAATTCAAACAAGATTTAATTAATGAAATTTATAAACGAGAAATTTGGGGTGGGGCAAGTTCAATTTATACTGATGATTCAAATATTTTAGAAATTTTATTACATATGGGATTGTTTAATAATTGTATAGATTTATCAAATTGGAATAAAAATTGGCAAAAATCAGATATAATAAAACCATTAGAATCAGAACTTAAAGATCCTAATGATATTGAATATGGTGTTTATGGAGATTTATCAATTGAAATATTATTATTACCTACATTACCTAAATATTATGGTTTTTTTGCAAATGGAATAAATTCAAGAAGTTGGAAAAATGAACTGATTCATAATGGATTATCAATGACTATATATAATATTAAATGGGAACAAAGAAATAGTTATTTAAATGATAAAAATTTATTTAAATTATATAGAAATGAATTAATTAAAGATTTAAAAGAAGATGATGATTTTCAAAATGAAATTGGTTGGAAATTTGATATGAACATTTATAAAAAAATTAAATTAAAATATGAAAATGATAAAGAAAATGAGAAAGAAAATGTGATAAGTTCAAATTTAGAAATACAAAATTAGAATCAAACAAATAAATGAGAGTTGAAACCCTTCCTGACTCTTTGAATCGGTAATTGAATCCTATTGTAGATAGTCCATCTAAACCCCTTTCTCTATTCCCCCCTCTTCTGTTTAATACAACCAATTAAAGTTGATAATAGATTTAGAAATGGAATTGGTAATAGTTAGACAACTACTAAGCCTTGAAGTAAGAGAAAAAGACCTCGTGGCTTTGAATTTATTATTAGATCTTTAAATTGAAATTGAGTTTGCTCCTTATGCCAAGAATATAATAACTCATTGATGATGATAATGATAATAATGATGGATGAAATAATAGAATAAATTTTTACAATTATTTTTCTTGATTTAGTAATATTCAATAAAAATTAATTAGTTGTTGATAGTTATTAGTAAATCAAATTAGGGAGTATTATTACAAACTAGTCTAAAAGTAAGGCGTCTAATATAAAAGTAAAAATCGTATTTTTTTTTAGAGTGAAAAAACTCAACAAAAATTCGGAATTTACACAATTGGTAGCATCTACAACTGCATATAGATACTTGGATTTCTTTTTCTCAATGATATATTATAACAGAATTATATTGAATTACAATTAACTCCATCACATTAAATGATAACCGCAATTAACCATTCTACTTTGACCCGATATATTATAGCATAAAAGTTTCCAATAAAAACAAGAACTAAAGATAGAAAGAATAGGAATCAAGGGCGTGTACTTGTGATAAGATATTAATTTCCACATTTGTCAAATTAGAAAAAAAAAAAAAAAAAAAAAAATCACCGGTTGATCACGAGACATCAATAATTTTATTATCAATCCAATCTTAATTTAACTACAACTACAACTACAACATCAACATCAACCACCAATAGTCTACATTTGTACATTTAATCAATAGCCAGTAGACACTCACTTCATTCATATTTATATTCACTCCTTTTCCTTTTTTAAATTGTTTCATGATACTTACATCTTCAGTCAACACAAATACAATACCATTAACATCATCAGCAACATCTCCTACCAAAACATCACCAACGTTATTAAACAAAGCGTCAACTATTACAAACACAACAACCACTACTAATAATACTAATTCTCATACTATACCTTCATCACCAGGGTCAAGAAAGTTTTTATTAAGAAAAACTCAATCTACTCCAAAATTAAGAACTTCATCATCCTCAACAAATACATTTATACCTTTAAAGAAAAAGAAAAAATCATTCCAACAACAACAACAACAACAATCATCCTCTGAACATTCACATTTTAATTTTTTTAAAAAAATTTCATCAGAGTGGAATTCATTTATAACAAAGATTAAATCAGTTTCTGATGAAATATTCAATATAGATGATTATATAAATGACTTATTTATTGAATCAGATTCTGAAATTTTTAATGGTTTAAATTATAATTATTTACATTCAACTGAAGAAAAATTTTTAGAAGATTTTAAAAAATATAAAAATTTAGATTCATTATATTTAGCTAATATTAAAAACAACAATAATCAAAATTTAACTAGAGATAATCAAAGTTCAATGAGTACTATGAACTCACCTGTTATATCTCAAAAAAGATCAATCTTATTACAAGATCTTATACGACAAAGTTACGATAATAACAACAATAATCAAATTTATAATGACATGAATGAATTTGCAGATGACGAAGATAATGAATTTAATGATAACAATAACAATAATGATGATGATGATGAAGAAACAGCTGTATCAACAGGAGAATCAGAAATAAATTTTAATGAAATTGATTTTAATGAACTAAAGAAAGAATTTGAAAATCATATTAGTGATGATAACATTAATATTGGTAATATATTATGGGAATATAGAAGAAATAAATGGTTAATTTCAAATAAAAATCCACAAGAATTAAAATCATATATAAATAAATCATCAATTGATCATATACCAAAAGAATCATATATAAAAATTTATACAAATTTAATTGAAAAAAATAAATCTTTAAAAAATGATAAACATTTAAATTTATTAGATTTAATTAAAATTATTAATATTGGTTGGATATTTGAAGATAAATGGGAAAGAGCAAGTAAAGGATTACCTTGATTTTAAATTTATTAATGTAATTTCTAAAATTCTTAAATTTTGATCAATTTGTTCCAGTGATTTTTGTAAATTTATAATTTTTTCAATATATTTATCTTCAATTGATTTGATTAATTTTTCTAAATTGGTTTTTAATTTAATTAGTTTCTTATAATTCTTTGAAATGTTGTTGTTTAATTGTTGATTAATTTCATTATTTAATTGATGTATTAGTTGAATCTTATCTATTAATAAATTACCACCACTGCCACCATTACTATTAGTTCCAATTGGATTTGAATTAGATTGGATTATGTTATGTAGTATATTTATCAATTGTTTTGAATATATTTGTGATTGTTTTAAATCATTGATTTGATTTTGTTTAGCTTGATTTAATAAATTTAAATGTGAATTCATAATTGATTATTTTTTTTCTACTTATAAATTGATCTGGTAATTATTATCAAAAGATTCTCTGTTTTTTGTGACTAAAAGTTGACAGTTTTATGTTATTCATATGATTACATTGAATTCACCAAGTTTGTGGATTGATGGTTTCGTGTGCTCGATGGAAAACTGTTCAAATCTAACATGAAAAATTTGGTTATTGTCTCATTTGTCTAATAAAAGTTCAAGATATACAAAGAAAGGAGCCATAAACTCAATTTAGACTCAACTATCCTCACTGTTTAATCGATTCAATTCAAAGTCTTGTCATGATATTTTTCAGCCATATTAAGGAAACAAAATCAGAGATTATTAGCTTTCTTCTTTTATGAGTAGCTGTTCAATTGACATGAATTCACCTTTAACCATTCTTTGTTCTGAAATTGTATCATAATCACAAACCATTCTATTTGAATTAGTTCTCTAAATATTTTATCTTTACATCCAATTTTATCATATTTAATTGATTCAATGCCATCAATTGAGCAGATTTAACCACCAATTTTGACTAAATTTGATCTGAATGACTTTTGAATTTGTAAAAGAGATCAAGAGTCAAGAGTTTAATGAACTTATAAGTTGGTAATAAAGAATATGATCATTCATTGAAGAAAAAATGTGATTTATTGAAATCAAATAATGTGATTAAATTACAAGAGAATATAGAGATTAAAATAAATAGGCTATTTTATTATAATTCAATTTCAATTCTATTTCTAGAAGAAATTGAATAATCCTAAAAAAATGTAATATATGATACTATATCAATCATCTAATCAAAAATTAAATTTTGAAAGACGATTGATCATTTTAATATCATTTTGGTAATTGATAGATAATTCTCTTGTTTTATCTATTCTTGATTTAACTTGACAACATCCTAAAACCTTTGAATTTTTCACCTAAAGATATAAACCTTGAACACAAAGTTGAATCATGCTGATTATTGCGGTATTGTCTATCAATTGGAAAAATTTGGAAATCATGTACCAAATATTAGTTTTCTTGATAAAGACAAAAAAAATTTAGTAGGGAAATTAGAGTCATTTTTATAGTAAAAATAAAAACAGGTGCTACCAATTGCACGTTGTTTCATATTTGCCACTCAATTTTCATAATTCTAGAATTAAAGATAGTGCTATTCAAGTATAGTCATAAGAATAAATATTAGAAACCTAGATCGATAAAACTCTTATGAATTGGATCTATATCTATCAATGAAACGTTATATTAAATATCTTTTATAATAATATGTTTTATAAAATGTTTTCAAATTAAAATATACATATATGAACCAAGTATGTAAATAAACTTTCATTAAGTTTTAACGTATTGTTTTCTAAGTCATTTTCATTTTAAAAATTGATGAAAATCAACCAGATTTGAAACTGAATAAATTCAAAACTGGATTAATCAGCCTCATAACAGTGTAGGCTCAAACTAACAAATAAGATTTTATAAGAAATACTCCGATCAAAATTAATGCCTTAGAGATAAATTCCTTCACTAAGAGTAAAAGTATCAGTTCATGAGTTTCAATTGTAAAGAACTTCTATTAATGTCTATCATAAATTCGCATTAACCCTTTTAAATCATCATTAGTTTCATGAATACACATTTTTAATATAATTCAATTGGATCCTATTTCTAGGATCAACTAAAAGATTTTAAACATATATTTCATGATCTTAACACACTCATCTATTCAACGGATATCCTTTGAAAGACAACTGTTTATTGTATATATCATGTTTGGTTCTAAATTAAACTATCAACTCGAGTTGAATATTGAAATTTAGTCTTGGTGACATATGGAACATCTTACATTCGTTGCAAATATCAAAAAATGCAAATTCTTTACCAAGAAAATAGACTCCTTAGGACACACCATCAGTTAATGGTATCACACAATAAATAAATTTTCTTCCCACAATTCGAAAAAAATGCAAGAAATTCATAGGATTCACTAGCTTCTATCTAAAGAAAAGAAAAAGAGAGAATTGGGGAATTGAGCTCTTTTTATAGTGGTAGTAAGGTTGCTACCATATTGCGCTTTGTGATTATTTTTATAAGTTACCCCATAATTTACATTTCTAATTTTTTTTTTTTTTTTCAAAACATTTTAATATTCAGTAAATTAGGTTCCTTAAATCTTAATAGGTCATTTCAGATAATATATTTAAAAAATTGTAGCTTTCAATAAGAAGAAGATAATGTTTAACATCTTTAATTGGAAGTTATCTGATAATTTAGAATTCGTGTTCTAATTTTTTGTAGCTTTAAATAGTTGATCAAAACATTAATGGTATAAGAAATTTATGACATAATGTAGCTAAATTTCTCATCCAAAGCAATATTGACTTCATTTTGAGAAGAAATTTTATATGGATTTTCACAAATATTCGATCCAATTTTGAAAACATTGAATCACACGTCAATATACGAGAAATTGTATCATAAATCACAATTAAAATGCAAGTTTCGTTGAAATATAGTTGTTTCTACAATCAAAATCCCTAGAAAATATAAGAATCTATTTAGATTCTTGTTGGAAATTAGTAAATTGATTTAATATAAAAACGCATTTCTTACTTATATGATTACAACTTTCTACCAATTAATGTAATAGAAATAACACTTCAGTGTGAATCCTTTTTGATTTAAGCGTGCTTTTAAAATAATTCAATTGATTCTAAGATTAGAATAAATTTAAATATCTTAAAAATATGTAGTTATGATATCGATTTATGTAATTATCTCTTCAAATTCTTCTTTGAAAAGCAAATACAATGTTTCATATCATTTTCAATCCAATTTATATATCTAATGATCTCCAATTAAGGGACCACAAAGACTATAAATCCATCTTTTGAATATTTTGGATATTGAAAGACAAACATTAGCTGAAACCTACGATATCATTATTGCCTAGTATATTGATCAATCAGTTTCTGAAGCAAATTTGAAGGAGATTGGTCTTAAAACATGTTCTTAACTATTCGATTTTGTCAAATCAAAAATGCAGCAAAACAATTTGTAGAATTAAAATTTGGAGACAAAAAAATCAATTTTTATATGACTAATAATAGTTTTGCTACCAATTGAATCCTTGGTTTTAATTTCCCTTACTTCATATCTTCTTCTCTAATTATAAAATATTTACTCATCGATAAAGATTTAAAAAGTGTTGAAGATATAATTAAAATTAAGTTTAAGTTACTACGTTAATGGCTCAATATTTATTCTTAAGATGAACTTAGTTTCAACAAAATATAAGTAACTACTCACTTGAAGAACTCAATTCTCGCTATGTTTCTAATTTCTGATTATCCAATGACAAAGACAATAAATTTTACTAAATCATTGAAGAATCAAGGAGTTAGAGGATTCATATGTTAAATCTGGTTATCTACATTTGATAATTCTCAATTTCTCAAATCTCTTTAATGATTTTTTCTTTAACAAAATATTCGAAACTTGAAATCACCAGATAATTCCATATGACAAAAATCTGACGTTTGTTGATGTGATCACTTCTCATGAGCTACATTAATACGATGAATAATTTGAAACTCTTTTAATTTTGCAACCAAGATTGGTAAAGTGTAATAGCCCTAACGTTCACGTGATACGTATAATTTGTATGGAGATTAATTTTTCATAGTATGAAATTTTATTGAGTGCGAAAATTGATTAACAATATAGTGAAAAAAAAATTTAACCAAATTAATCAAGACTATCACTAACTATCAAAATGGCTTTACAAGACGTTGTTACCAGAGAATATACCATCAACTTACATAAAAGAGTATGTCTTACAACCATAGAGAATATAAACATAACATTATCAATTAATAAAATGATGATATAAATCTACCAATTTGATGAGAGATATCCAAAGAGATGATAAAATTTAAATCAACTTCATCAACTTCATATATTCATTTATAAAAGTTTAATCAAACATGATTACTTATTTCTTACATATCCTGAGAATAAATTATCAATCTTATTCATCAGAAGAGAAAATATATATTAAAATGAATTATTGAACTTTTAAATTCAGTTGGAAGATTATATCATTTTTATTATTGATAAATGTGTTTGTTATTTTTGTTGAATTTTTATACTAATTAGTTTTATTTTTAGTTACATGGTGTTCATTTCAAAAAGAGAGCTCCAAAAGCTATGAAAGAAATTAGAAAATTTGCTACTTTACACATGGGTACTTCCGATGTTAGATTAGATCCAAAATTAAACGTTGCTGTTTGGAAAAGAGGTGTTCAAGGTGTTGAACATAGAATGAGATTAAGAATTTCAAGAAAAAGAAATGATGAAGAAAGTGCTAAAGAAAAATTATTTGCTTATGTTGAACCAGTAATTGTTCCATCAACTAAAGGTTTACACACTGTTGTCGTTGAAGATGAAGAATAATTTTAGTTTTAGTTCTAATAATAAATAAAAAAGAAGTCTTTAAAAAAAAAATGATTATGATGGGTATATACTATAGTTTTGTATAATAATATAAAAAATCTAGAAATTACCATTTGTTATTTATTTTATTTTTTAATTTTTTAATTGGTTTTAAAGTACCTAATTTCATTTTTGAAATTGTTTTACCAATTCCAATTAATAATTCAAGTATTGCCTTTTTAACTCCTGGATAAGATAAATTAATAGTTTGTTGAATTAATATACATTCATCTTGATTAATTAATGGTACATCATTTAAACGATCTTTTAACCAAGTAAACGCCAATGGTGAACCAATTATAGCTTGAATTAAATGACTCATTGAAAAGGTATCAACACTCAATTGAATATTAGCACCATTTGAACACCAAATTCTATATAATTCATAAACATCATCAATTCTAGTTTCTTCATCTTGTGTAGTATGATATAATAATATAGGAATTTTTGGTATAAATTTATTTGCAATATATAATAAATCTTGTTGATTCAACAAATTTCTAAATTCATCAAGTACATAAATATTCTCAAATAATCCATCATTAAAGTAATTTGTATTTGAAAATCTTAATCTTGATTCAAATAAACATAAATAACCATTTAATAATAATTCATCAATTAAATTTGAATCACCAATTTCAATTAAATAATCTAAAAATTCAGGATATTCATTTCCAACACCTAATAAAATTAAAGGAATTAAACCTGAATTATTAGTTCCATCAACATCAATTAATAAATTTGTAAAATTTGCTGGTGTTCCACCAGCTGCAACTCCAACTAAATTTTTATTCAATTCTGGTAAATAAATTGGTTGAATTGCACTTGCAAATAAACTTGAATATGCACCTCCAGAATAACCCCATAATACAATTTTTGAATTTTGAAAATTCATATCTAAAAATTCAATTGTTAATAAACCTTTTAAACTATCCAATATTGATTTCCCACTAGTTAAACCAATTCCAAAACTTGATAAATTTGATTCATAATCAGGAATAATTACAATCCAATGATTTTTCAATGCAGCCATTAAGAAATTTGTATCTAAAACTGTTGATTCTAATGAACTACCTTTAATTATACCATAACTTGGACTACAATTAATATTTGGACTATCTTCAAATGTTTGATAACTTAATATTTGATTTGGATTAGAATTAAAAGGTTCCAATACTGATACAATTACAGTTGTTGATTCATTTTTTGAATTTTGTGATTTAATCATTAATTGCCATGATGATTTAATCTTGATTGAAAATATTACATTTCGAAGTTTTGTAGTTTCACGGATTTTTAATACAGTTCCAGATTTAATACTTGATAAATTTAAATTTAGTGGTGGTTGATAAAATGGATCTTCACTTGGAGGAATTGGTGTAATTAATGGTGATTCTATAAGAATTTTCCCAAGAGTAGAAGGAATAAGTAGGAAAATTAGAATATTCATAATTGATTTGAACCATGTTGGATATATTTTCGAATATATATTTATGGTGTCAAAATTCTTGTAATTGATTATAAAATCATTTCATAGAGTTTGATATGCAAAAATATGATATATATATTTAAAAGAAATATTTCAATGCTAAGAGTTATTAGTTAGTATAAATAACCAAGAAATATTGATTTGAATATAGGAATTGTTATAAAATCAGTGTAACTATGACTATAAATACCATATCATTGCAATTAAAATATCATCAAAACGATAATATTATAAATATAATAGCTCTTCAATTTGGTATTAAATAAAATGAAAAGATTATCATCATTAATCAACTTCCATTCAAACTTGATAATGAATTGTGAATTGACATACTCATTCGAATTGATTTGGTTAAAAAATGAAAATTTATTTAGATGAGATTTTGTATGAGAAAAATACGAAACATCCAAACATACACTAAAATTATTTAAGCTGGGTAATAATTTGATTTATCACCAAACTTGATTCAAATAAACAACCTAAAGTAACTTCCAAGTTGAAATGCTTGATTAATTATAATTCTAGTAACTTTGATGAGTTTCTGCTTTGATATTTTTAAGAAAACCTGTGTTCAAGTTTGAATTGACTGAGTATACTTGAGAGGGTCAATTAAATATAATTTTAGTAACTGATGAATCTCCCTACGATTTAAAAAGATTGATATTCTATGGTAATTATCTTATTGGTCCAACTGGTAGTTCTTCCCCACATTTTTGCATGTGGGTATTAAAAACTGGACGTAAATCAATACCAATCTAAAACGAAGAGGTGGGGCGAGGACGGTATAAAAAAATTGGAATAAAGTTCCACGATTCAATTTTAATCCAGCGGAACAAAATTATTTTTCAATTTCTCCAACATTCAAAAAATTTCTAAATAAATTATCATCAACTGGTTTGATTGATTAGGAAATGCCATCTATCATAAATGAAAAACCTACCATGAATGAACCCAAATCTAATTCAACAATATCTAATCTACAAATAATTCATGATTTATCAAATAATCAATCTGATATATTAGAAATTTCAATCGATTGTTTTAAATCATTATATCCAAATGAATCAGATGAACATTTTCAATTCCCATTTCATGAAGTAGAGGATAAATATCTTTTAATTAAATTATTAGGTTCACCAGATTATTTTAATAAATTTCAAATTTATAAAATTAATAAAATAAATTATAAATTGAAAAATAATTCAATTAATTTAATTAATAATACAAATTTATTATCAAATTTTAATATAGATTTATTAACTTTAACTAAAGCAATGATTAAACATATAAATTATCAAAATATACCAAAATTATCACAAATTTTTGTTTCAATTCCAAATGAAATTTATAAAATTTTATATCAAAAACCTCAAGAGATTATAAAACAACAATTTTTAACTCAATTTACGATTAACAATGATAATGTTATAAATGAAGGTGATTATATTAAATTAATCAATGGGAAAATTGATTTATGTGAACCTTTAACTCAAGGTATAATTGATTCAAATACAAATATAATTTTAATTAAACAAGAAGAAGAAGAAGAAGAAGACCCAATAGAAGAAGATTCAGATTCAGAATCAGATTCAAATCTTGATTTATCTTCATATTTATCATCCAGTTTACAATTTAATAAAAATGAGACTTTAAAGTCTAAAAAATTTAATGTTGGTCCATTACCTGAACCATTCAATATTGATGATTTACCAATTGATTGGTCAAAAGATGATAATGATTTATTTGTATTTATAAACAATAATGATTTTATAAATTTAAATTTCCCAGTTTTCAATGGTGATTTAATTAAACTTAAAACTGATACTGATTCAATAATTGTTAAAATTTTTACATTTATTGAACCACAATATCACTTCCAAAAAAGTTTTGTTTATTTATCACCAATTCTATTAATTAATTTAAACCTAAATTTAAATTCAAAAATTGAATTTGAACCATTGGAAAATTCAACCAATGAAACTTCAATATCTAATCTAATACCAATTGCAGAATCAGTTACAATAACAAGAGTTTTATCTCAAATTTCAATGGATAAAACATTTCAAAAAAATATTTTTTCAAGTTTAAAATCTATTTTAACAAATCAATTGAAATGTGTTAAAAATGGTGATTTCATTCCAGTGGTAATTGATTCAATCTTGGCAAAGACAATGTTTGATTATACAGAAGATGAATCTAATAGTGATGAAATTTCTCAAGATAATAGTAATGATGTTATACCAATTGGAAATCCCGATGTTGTAGCATGGTTTAAAATCACTGATATAAAAGGTGAATCAATCACTAATCAGTTCCTAATAGATCCAACAAAAACTTTATTAGTTTCATCTGGTGTTGAAAGTATTCGATTACCAAATAATGAATTTTCAAATTGGTATAATTATTTAAATTTACCACCAATTTTTAACTATTTTTCAAATTCATCAAATCAACAATTCAAATATGCTTTAGATTTTAAAAAAACTTTAAAAACTTGTATAAGTTCAAAAATTCAACTTAAAACTACAATTTTATTAAATTCAATGAGTAGAGGAATTGGTAAAACTACTTTAGTTAGAAATTGTTGTAATGAAATGGGATTAAATTTAATTGAATTGGATTGTTTTGATTTAATTAATCCTGGTTCTGAATTGAAAACAATTGGTTTATTAAATGGTAAAATTGATAAATTAATTGCAAACACAACAAAGAACTCATCATCATTTCATGTAATTTATTTAAAACATATAGAAAATTTATGTCCAAAAATTGATGAAAATGATCAAAATTCAAATATTTTTACTTCATTATCATTAAAAATTATTCAAACTATAAATGATTATTTAAATAATTATTCAAATTTAATTTTTATTTTGAGTTGTAATGATTATGATAAATTAAATGATAATTTAAAATCTTTAATTAAATTTAAATTTGAATTTTCTGTACCAAATGAAATTGAAAGATTAGAAATTTTTAAATTTTTAATTGAATCAGCCCCTAAAGAAACTTTTCAGTTCTCAATTAGAAAAGATATAAATTATAAAAATCTTGCATTACAATCAGCAGGTTTAACACCAAGAGATTTAATTTCAATTATAAAAAAGGCAAAAACATTAGCAATTAAAAGATTAAAAAAAATTGCATCAGAATTAAATTTAGACTTTCTTGATATTTTAAATATTGGTAATGGTGGGTTAATCTATTGGACTCCTGAAGATTTCAATCTAGCAATCAATGAAGCAAGAAATCAATTTAGTGATTCAATTGGTGCTCCAAGAATCCCCAATGTTAAATGGGAAGATATTGGTGGTTTAGATTTAGTTAAAGATGAAATTTTAGATACAATAGATATGCCATTAAAACATCCAGATTTATTTAATAATGGTTTAAAAAAAAGAAGTGGGATATTATTTTATGGTCCACCAGGTACTGGTAAAACATTATTAGCTAAAGCAATTGCAACAAATTTTTCATTAAATTTTTTTTCAGTTAAAGGTCCTGAATTATTAAATATGTATATTGGTGAATCTGAAGCAAATGTTCGTAGAGTTTTCCAAAGAGCAAGAGATGCAAAACCTTGTGTTATATTTTTTGATGAATTAGATTCAGTTGCTCCAAAAAGAGGTAATCAAGGTGATTCTGGTGGTGTAATGGATAGAATTGTTTCACAATTATTAGCAGAATTAGATGGAATGAGTAGTGAAGGTGGTGATGGAGTATTTGTAGTTGGTGCAACAAATAGACCAGATTTATTAGATGAAGCTTTATTAAGACCTGGTAGATTTGATAAAATGTTATACCTTGGTATATCAGATACAAATGAAAAACAAACAAAGATTCTTGAAGCTTTAACAAGAAAATTCAAATTAGATGAGAATGTAGATTTAGAAGTTATTGCTGAAAAATGTTCATTTACTTATACTGGTGCTGATTTTTATGCTTTATGTTCTGATTCAATGTTAAATGCAATGACAAGAATTGCAAATGAAGTTGATACAAAGATAAAAAATTATAATATTGAAATGAAAAAATTAGGTAAAGATGAAATTAATACTAGATTTTGGTTTGATAATATTGCAACTGATTTAGATACTCAAGTAATTGTAAAAATGGAAGATTTTATAAAATCTCAAAATGATTTAATTCCTTCTGTTTCAGCTGAAGAATTACAACATTATTTAAGGGTTCGTGAAAATTTTGAAGGTGGGAAAGAAAAAGATGAACAATCTAAAATTGATTCAAATAATTTTGAAATTTTAATCAATGGAAATTCAAAACAGACCCAAAATTTAAATAATGAAATTGTAATTGATGGGAATTTACAACAATCTCAACCACAATTTGAACAAATTGATGAAGAAAATCTTTATGGTGATGATTATGAGAATAATTTAGAAAATGGTTCAAATTCAATAAATAATGGACATTAATGAATATATATAAATTTATACAAATTCTGAATACGAATACAAAGAAACTTATAATATGATTTTCACTGAGTTATTGATCCTTTTAAACGACCTGGAGATTACAATAATTATTAGAAAATGGCAATCGTAGAGTTGATTGAGTTTGAGATAATCCCAAAAAAAGGGGTTTTTTTTTTATTATTTTTTATAAATTTTATATAGGTTTTTGAATAAGCAACGATTTGAAATCAAATATAGCAGATAAGTCTTCAATTACATGATAGTACAGTTTGAACCAATCCATCCATTACCAGTATCTTTGATAACATTATCTTTAGCACCACCTTTAGTGTTTGAAGCGTTGTTGTTTGAGTTTTGAGCAGCCATTGTTAATTAATTATTAATTGATGATTTTAAAAGAAAATAAAAAGAGAAATCTGATTGACTTTTATATTCAAAAAATTGATAATATTCAAAAATCTAAATATCGGTAAAATCATTTAATTCGTAGTAGTTTATGGTCAAGTTAGTCGAATTCAAATATCTTGTCTAAAGGATTATTACGATATTTGCGAATCATGATTAAATTAATTGAATTTCTTTTGTTTGAAAGATTATTACTCTATTTGTGAATGACAATGTAAGATAAGATAGTTTGGTTAATAAGCCTTACTCGTGTAATTAATATACGATGCAAGAATAAATGTAAATATGCATAAATAGATGTAAAAAAAAGAATATACATTAAAAATTGCATAAATTATTGCCAAGATTTAAATTAGATCTAATGTGAAACATCGTTTAAAACTTTTTGTCATTTACAAAATAGGTAATTTCTTTTATAACTTTGAAACTTGATTAATTAAATTAAAAATTTGATAATCATCGATAAGAAATTGAATATGAATTAACTCCACTTAATAAACAAGTAATCATTATCTCTTTGACTCCACTTGAATAAAAGTTTTGTTATAAATACAAGTAAACATCTCCTTGATAGTTTTCTTTTTTCATCAATTGAATAATTAATTAACTTCAACAATGGCTGCTCAAAACTCAAACAACAACGCTTCAAACACTAAAGGTGGTGCTAAAGATAATGTTATCAAAGATACTGGTAACGGTTGGATTGGTTCAAACTGTACTATCATGTAAAAGATGATACGAATATTGATGAATATGAAAATGATATAATTTATTTATTGGTTTCGTTTCGTTGTTATCATTGAATTAACTTGTTTAATTTATATAAAATTTATAAAATCAAAAAAAATACAAAAAAAATGGAGATTTATCTCCAACCAAAACGATTAAACTCTTTGAATGTCTCCTCTCTTCATCTAATTATTGTTAAATGTTTAATAATTGACAAAGATTTCTTTTTATCTCTGATTTCTAGCCAAAAAATTAAATCAAGCCTTCTAGTCAGTCAAAACAAATTTGGTTGATGATAATCATACATTTGAAATGGATGTATTTTATTTATAATCCTTCTTAAAAAAATTGTAGAATTGAACCAACTAAGTTTTGAATAATATATCTTTCTAATACGATTTTTGAATTTTTTGTTGCACAAGATTTTTCCAAATTTGTTCCAATTAAAGGTCAATTCTTCTATAAATTGATTCAATCTTCTATTACTGATATCTTTGTATATTCATAGCTGAGATGAGTCAGCATTCCATTAGGGATATATGAGAGGGGATGGCCATGCTTGACTTGCGAGTATATACCCTTTGGAGTATTAAACATATGTTTCAAAAACAATGAAGGTTTTACTCGAAACCTAGGGATTGACGATGTCATGATGTTGGTGTCTAGAGTATTACCATAAGAGATTTACATTGAATTTACAAATTTATGTTGTCAATTTAGTTTAAAAAAGTGAATCTCAACTACATATTTTTTAATTTTTATTGATTAATCTTTAACAAGATTTAATTAATGATTATTAGAAAGAGTTGATACCTTTTATATTTCTATAAAAGAATAAATATCATTAATGTCATTATAATTATATGTACAAGTATTTCCCCTAACTTTATTTATTCACCATATAACTTTTATCCAAAATATCTTTTGCTTCATTAATCTTTTGTGATATATATAAACTACCATTCTTATCTGGATGATTTAAAATCATTAATTTTCTATATCGATCTCTAATCATTTTTTTATCAACATTTAAAATATCATCACCTTCAATACCTAATATGAATAAAGCTTCTTGTTCCGTCATTGGTGAATTAAATGGTTTATTTGGATATTTTGAAGTTAGGAACTTATAATGTAAATAATTTGGATCTGATTTTGAAATTGATGAATATTTTTCATTAAAACTTGTTAATCTTATATTATTTAATGTTGCAATCATTGCTGGAGTTAAATGTAGAAATTGTTTATATGCTGAAAGGGTTGCTCTTGTAGTTAAAGCTACAACAGTAACACCGATTCCTACTATTATAGGAATCATTGGTGTTTGGTTGATATATTGGTATTCCCACTACTTAAAGAAACGAAATAAAATTGTGATTTTTCAATTTTCAAATTATATTGTTGTTACAGAATTCTTTCTTAAAAAGCGTTCGTTTTGTGGATTTTAGTTCACCTGTGAAAGCTCCAATTGATTCAGCTCATCGAATGATTAGTATCAACCATCAATAGTTCACATATCCACAACCAAGTCAAGTCGCAATTGAGGTAAGCATAGTGATTAAATTCATATGCAATCAAATGGCATATTGATTCAATTCAAATGTTTTAATTTTCAAAGATGATCAATTGGAATTACTTTGGTTTTGACATGGAGATTCAAGCATGTTAGAAATCTATGATTCTTTGTCGATCATCTATAATTATTTTTTTAAGATATTCAAGAATGATTTAAAACTAAATTATTTTTGAATGTTTTAAAATATCCAAAAATCATAACAGAAGGATGAAATGACAAAGATGAATATGATTAAAGGTCGATTACAATGAATTTTATTTTGCATATATTTAATGTGTCAAGAATTCCAATTCTCAATTCAAAAAAATTGAGCTCTATCCTCAATTCGAATTCAGACTAATTGAAGAAAAGTTCAAACAATTCTTAGTTGAATTCTCAAAAGGAATAATATATTCTTATTTTATGAATTGTTCATTCAGCATCTAAATTCTTTAAATTTTTGATAATATTTGAAAAAGGATTTGTTGATACTTCATTATCTGCTAATTAATAAAAGATCATAATTGTCACAAATGGATCAGAATTGTAGATTAAGTGAATGAGACCTTATAATTATTGCATTGACACAATCACTATAATAACTAAAGTGCTCATATACAAATTGGGAAATGCGGCTCTTGATAAACAAAAAAACTGTGATTTTATTGATAATTCAATAAAGAAATATTTCTCTTACAAAATAACTTGCTGATTTTTTTTTTTTTCCGTTCTTTTATTAATTGAACGTCACAATTAACTCAAGATAATTCACGAGTTATAGTGCTCATTTTTGGTATGAAATTCCTAAAGTAGTTTGCGAAATTTATAAAGGCTTTTATTTCGGTTGTTGTTTTTGGAAATTTCCAGTTTTTGATAGCTTATATACATTCAAATAGCATATTGATTCAATTCAAATGCTTTGAAATTGTCAAAGATGATTAATTAGAATCAAGTATGGTTTTGACATAAGATATTTTAATATGTATGTTAGAAATCTACTATTTTATTTCAATCATCTACATTCATTTTTTTAAGGTTTTTAAGAATGATTTAGAGATAATTGATTTTTGAATATTTTAAATATCAATAAAAGACATTGCAACAAAAAGATCACATACTTGACAATTGTAATTTTGATTCATTGATTATATCAAATACCACATGAAAATAGTTTCTCTAGATTAAACATTTGAATACTCAATTAAAATTCCATATTGAAAGTGAAGTATTTACGGAAGAATTATATTAATTCTAATTTTGAAGACTAATTAATACAAGTTTTTATATATTCTAACTTGTTCGGATATTTCGACTGTAGTACATAACCATATAGATATACACTTGAAGCCAAATTAAATTAGCCGCACTACTAAATCGGAATTATCAAAAGCCTCACTCGCCTTATATATCCAAAGTAAATAATTTAATTTTTTCAGCATTCACGGTTTTGTAGTGAAGATCTTGAAATTCGATTTTTACAACTGGAGCTTTAATAGTTGATTACAATAACATGCTCATTGAGGCTAGGTATATTGTTTCAAATTAATTTAAAAAATTTGAATCACTTATCATTTGTTTATCAGGTACAAAGTCAATACGAGTTGTCATATCGAATGAATGATTTATTAAGTCATTACTAATGAATATTCTGTCTATAAGTCGATGATTCATGTCTGTAAGCTCATGATTTTTTGTTAATGATAATAAAAGACCTGTATTTGACATTTTGATAGAGATATATGACTTGTTTATTACTTGGATATATCCTATTTACATATATTGATTAAATTCAAATATCTTAATTGAAAAAGGTGATAAATTGAAATTGATATGATTTTCGACATGAACTTAAATACTAAAGTTTCATGCTGAAATTGATCAATTGCATTTATCATCTAAATTTATTTTTAAGGTGATTAAGAATCTTTTAGTTATAGAAGATTTTCAATTATTTTATTGATTACAAATAAACAGTAAATAAAAATTACATTAGAGAAATTAGGAAAACTCAAACTACTCATTTAATATCTGATAATTTCTATGTTTGGAAATGAATCAAATAGAATAGTTTCACCGATAATAAATCCAATCTGTCATAACCAAAACTATGTCAATCTCTTATAATCAAAAGTCGTCTTTGGTCCATCTGATCCAATGGCGAAACTATTATCAATAATGCTCAAACTGCTATTCTTATCTATTTTTTCTATATATTGTTGAACAGCGCGAAATTTCATATAATATTCACTCAAATTAAAATTATTTATTTTGCAATTGATTTAATTGAGTAAATCGACGACATGTAAAACCTCTCTTAATGAACCAATCATGAACCTCTATTTTGTTTCTGACTAGTGAAGGTTTTGGTCTGATTATAACGGGGGTTTTCTCTCTTATCAACATTCAACTCAATTTTTATGTGGTTGAACAATTAACCACTTATTTGTAATTGCTAAGACTCTTAATAAAAGAGGTTCATAAGTTTTTCTTGTAGATTAAATTCCAATCAGTACAAATAGTTGTAGAAAGATGATGATTTTTAATCTAATCCAAATTTCAAAATGAATAATAAAATCGAAAAGAAAATAATGGTATATAAAGATAATGAACAAAATTTCAATTTAAATTACTCATCTAAAGTGCTAAATTTTAATAAATGTCAAGATTCAAATAAAGAGAATGTAATGATTGATAAAATTACATTTGAAGAAAAAGTAAAAGATTATTTAAATTTACTTGAACAAAATAGAATTGGTGTTAGTCAAACTATACGGTGAATCTTTGTATACGTAAAATATATAAAGTATATTAATTTACAACCAAACTTTTTGGATAATAATTGCTCAATAATTTCTCAAATTATTCTACATTGATCTGTTGAATTCAACCACACTTTTCATGTGGAATATTGAAACTAATCTAAATTCCCTTTTTTATGAGTTTCTTTAACTTTAACACTCATTACCTGAAGCTTTGGTTTATAGTTATATTTTGAAATGTTACTAAAGTGGTAAATGTTTAGTTTAGGGGGTTTTTTGCTTAAGGGGGTTTTTAAAATAGACTAAGTCGCTTTCAAGATAAGATAAACAATAGAATTGAACTGAAAAGGTATTTAGATGTTAATTTCTTTTTGATTTGTAATAAAAAATTCAATTTGTTTTAGAAACAATTTCTTCAGTTCATTTTATTTGTGGTTTAGAGTTTGACAAGGTGATTCAAACTGGAAACCTTACTATTCTCAGCTTGATTAATTGAATAATTCTTTCATAGCCTATCTTGAGATCAATTGGTGTGATCAGAATTTTCATGTATAAATTCTAATTCCTATTTTTAAGGGGTACTGATTTTTAAGGGGTTGTCGACATCAATGTCGAATAGATAAAGAAATCAATAAAGAAAATAATAAGCAATTTGATTAAAAGACATATATACTGTTTATCTTTGAAAGGTTAAGTGTTTAGTTGAAAATGTATAAATAGTAACCCAATGATTCGATTAAGTTTGAAGATTTATCGAAATTTTGTAAAAAAAAACTTCAATATTTCAAATATATCATTGATTATTATGACAAATTCAGATTCAGATTTCTTTTTCGTTGCTTTTATTAAAAGATTTAGAAAAGGAGAGATTTTAATTAATTGGAATGATTTGAATGGTAGAGATAAATTAATTGCCACTATTGAATTTAAAAATAGAAAATTATACCTTCAAAAGTATAAGAATGTTGATAATTTATACGATGAAGTAATTAAACATTTAAAAATAATGGAACAAAATAATTTAAAAGATTTTAAAATTTTTGATAATAAAGAAAAATTAATTTGTGAAATAATGTTAAACCCATTGTATACTAAGAAATGAAGAATAACTCAATTAAAGTTTAGGTTAATAGAAAAGCAGAAAAATACACACTACTTAATATTAGATAGTCTCTTTAGTAATTAGTTAAGCCTAATTTAATTTAGTAGTATAACTTACAAAAGGTTGAGAAAATGAAAAAACCGCTTAAAAGCGATTTTGTGTTAATCACTAGAACTTAGAATTAGTACACGACTAACAAATTAGATTTCGGAGTTTTTTTTTTTTTATTTTCAAATTGATTTTTCAAAAATTGAATTGAAATTGAATTGAAGAGTATCTTTGTTATTGGAAGGGTAAGAATTGTAGTGTTATTCCATTGATGAAAGATGGATGAAACAATTGATGTTGTGGATGTAATTCATATATCCTCATCTCATTATTTAACCCTGTAATAATATTTTTTCTCACCGCATAAATGGCATCTATATTGAATAATTATAATTATATAATTATAAGAAATCACATTGAATTGAGAATTAACTCAGACCACCTAGTAAGTAGTTAAATAGTTGATAGATAGAAAATCGACTGATGGATGGAAGAAAGAATATAGAATAGAATAGAATAGAGATCAATCACCTGGTGCGATAAAATTGTCGCATCGTGGTATAATATTTAATTTTCTAATTCTATCTACGTATTACAGTGAGCCGAGACTTTTATATATAATATAATAATTATAGCAATATATCAAAAGTCTTTTTTCCCTTTTTTTCTTCATTTTCATTAATATATATTATTACTACTAATATCATATCATGTCTCATTCATCATTATCTTGGTTATCAAATTTAAATGTTGAACAAACTCCTCATAAATATTTAAGAAGATCATCAATTATTGGTACAATTGGTCCAAAAACTAATAATGTTGATGTTTTAGTTAAATTAAGAAAAGCAGGTTTAAATATTGTTAGAATGAATTTTTCTCATGGTTCATATGATTATCATCAATCTGTTATTGATAATGCAAGAAAATCAGAAGAAGTTTATAAAGGTAGACCATTAGCTATTGCATTAGATACAAAAGGTCCAGAAATTAGAACTGGTACAACCATTGATAATAAAGATTATCCAATTCAACCAAATCATGAAATGATTTTTACAACTGATGATCAATATAAATTAAAATGTGATGATAAAATTATGTATATTGATTATAAAAATATTACAAAAGTTATTGAACCAGGTAAAATCATATATGTTGATGATGGTGTTTTATCATTTGAAGTTATTAATGTTGAAAATGATTCTACTTTAAAAGTTAAATCAATAAATGCTGGTAAAATTTGTTCTCATAAAGGTGTTAATTTACCTGGTACTGATGTTGATTTACCTGCATTATCAGAAAAAGATATTTCTGATATTAAATTTGGGGTTAAAAACAATGTTCATATGATTTTTGCTTCATTTATTAGAAGTGGTGATGATATTAAACATATTAGAAAAGTTTTAGGTGAAGAAGGTAAAGATATTCAAATTATTGCAAAAATTGAAAATCAACAAGGGGTAAATAATTTTGATGATATCCTTGCAGAAACTGATGGTGTTATGGTTGCAAGAGGTGATTTAGGTATTGAAATTCCTGCTCCTCAAGTTTTTGTTGTACAAAAACAATTAATTGCAAAATGTAATTTAGCTGCAAAACCAGTTATATGTGCAACTCAAATGTTAGAATCAATGACTTATAATCCAAGACCAACTAGAGCTGAAGTTAGTGACGTTGGTAATGCAATTTTAGATGGTGCTGATTGTGTTATGTTAAGTGGTGAAACTGCAAAAGGTGATTATCCATTTGAAGCTGTTTCAATGATGCATAATACTTGTTTAATTGCTGAAAAAGCAATTGCTTATCCACAATTATTTAATGAATTAAGATCATTAGCTAAAAAACCAACTCCAACAAGTGAAACTTGTGCTGTTGCTGCTGTTTCTGCAAGTTATGAACAAGATGCAAAAGCAATTGTTGTTTTATCAACTTCTGGTTTATCAGCAAGATTAGTTTCAAAATATAAACCAGACGTTCCAATTTTAATGGTTACAAGAAATGAAAGATCGGCAAAATATTCTCATTTATATAGAGGTGTTTATCCATTTGTTTATGATAAAGAAAAAGCTTCAAATTGGCAAGAAGATGTTGAAAATAGATTAAGATGGGCTGTTTCAGAAGCAATTGATTTGGGTATCATTTCAAAAGGTGATTCAATTATTACCGTCCAAGGATGGACAAGAGGTTCAGGTCATTCAAATACTGTTAGAGTTGTTCAAGCTTAAACTTTGTATAGTCTTTTAATAAATAAATTTTAGAGTGAAAAGAAAAAAAAAAAAAAAAAAAAAATATCGTGTTATATATATATCACTCTATGTTTCAACAACCTATTAAAAGATCTTTGGGTAGATCCATAAGTGTGTTTAGAAGACTCAATTCAACAACCAAGGATTCAACTACTCATTTTGGATTCAAAACTGTAAATAAAGATGATAAAGAAAAATTAGTTGGTGGAGTTTTTTCATCAGTTGCTTCAAATTATGATTTAATGAATGATGTTATGTCATTAGGTGTTCATAGATTATGGAAACATCATTTTATATCCAAGTTAAATGCTGGAAAACGACCAAATCTGTCGGAACCATTAGATTTTCTTGATGTTGCTGGTGGTACTGGTGATATAGCATTTGGTTTATTAGAAAATGCAGAAAAAAATTTTAATGATTATGAACTGAAAATGACAATTGCCGATATAAATCCTGATATGTTAAGAGAAGGTGAATTAAGATATAAACAATCAAAATGGTTTGAATCAAATAGAATAAATTTTTTAGTTCAAAATGGTGAAACAATGGATTTAATTGATGATAATTCAAAAGATGTATATACAATTGCATTTGGTATTAGAAATTTTACAAATATTCAAGCTGGTTTAAATACTGCTTATAGAGTTTTAAAACCTGGTGGTATATTTGCATGTTTAGAATTTAGTCAAGTTGAAAATCCTTTACTTGATTATGGTTATCAAGCTTATTCATTTAGTTTATTACCTTTAATGGGTCAATTAATTGCAAATGATAGAGATTCTTATCAATATTTAGTAGAAAGTATTCAAAAATTTCCAAAACAAGAAGAATTTAAACAAATGATTGAAAAAGCTGGATTTTATGTACCCGAACCAGGTTATGAAAATTTAACATTTGGTGTTGCTTCAATTCATATTGGTATTAAAATATAAGAACCTAAGATATAGCTTTTAATGAAATTATCAAATCTTCTGTTAGATTTAAAATTTTTATAAATTTTTCTTGTAAATCGAGATCTATATCATTTTTGTTACTATATCTAACTTGATTTGCCCATCTGGTATTTTAAAATTTACTTCAAATTTTTTAGACTTAATTGATGAATTAAATGATAATTTGAAATATAAAAATATAACCTAAGATATAGCTTTTAATGAAATTATTAAATCTTCTGTTAAATTTAAAATTTTTATAAATTTTTCTTGTAAATCGATATCTATATCATTTTCATTATTATTCAACTTGATTTGCCCATTTGATATTTTAAAATCTATTTCAAATTTTTTTGATTTAATTGATGAATTAAATGATAATTTTAAATCATTTGAAATTAAATCAATTTCTTTTAGGTTTAATTTAATAAAATTATCTTTTTCAATTGGTGGTGATTCCTGATCATTTTGATTTATAAAAGATTCTAAATCAATATTATTATCATCTTTAATTGATGAATAATTTGAAGTTTCAGATATTGCATTTAAACTTAATATTTCTTCATCAGTTATATGTTTTGGTAATTTTAAAGATTCTTTTAATTTTTCTTTTGTTTCTTCTGATAAATCAGATAATTTTGAACTTCTTCTTCTTTTTGGGTTAATAATTGTCTTATATGATTGATTTTTTTCATTAAATAATGTATTATATAAATTTGTTAATATTAAAAAATTTCTAAATATTGGTAATAATATTAAAATATCAATTAATTTATCAATTTGTATTTGTTTAATTGGTATAAAAGTATATGGTAATTCATGAACTAAAGAAATATTTATAATTGAATTTTCAATATTTTTATCTTGATTAAATTCTTCTTTATTATTGATTTTTTGATAAATTGGATTTATTTCTTTACCTTGTTTATAATTTAATAGACCCAAAAATTCAAATATAATTGTTGGTATCATTATTGAATAATTTAAATTTAAATTAAATGACCAAGAAGAAGAAGTATTGGTTAATGGATTTATTGGATTAACAAATTCAAATATATAATTGAAACCATTTGATAAATTCCATTCTTGATCTTTTATATCTAATAAATAATCAATTTGAAAATTAGAAGATATAATTTCTAAATCAAATGAATAATTAAACCCAATTAATTTTTGATTTGTTGATTTCATAATTTGATATTCATGATTAATATATCTAAAATCTTGCCAAAATTTAACAGATATACCTAATTTATTCAATTTTAAATCATTTATTTGAACTTTCCCAATTGAACTTTGAAATGGTAATTCCCAATCTTCATTTTCTTTTCCTTCAGATTCAATTTTCCAAATTGTATATAATAATAAAGATACTGATTCAATATATGAAAATAAATTTTGATTTTCATTTGTATATTTATCAATTATAGCTAAATATTTTAAATTCATGGGGAAATTATTTAATTTTTGAGTGGTATCAGTTAAATTATTATATATAATTTGTTCAACTATTGATTTTGAATTTGAATCAGATGAAGAAGAAATTTTATTAATTAATGAATTTGGATTCAATTGTTGATTAATTAGGATTCTATTTGTCTCTTTTTTCATAAATGATTCAATCTGTGGTTCTGTTTTTTCATTACCATTTATTGAAATACTAACATCTGTTATAATTTCATCATTTTTAAAATCTATATCTAATAAAATTGATGAAGCTGCAATTGTTAATTTTTTTGTTTTGGTTGATTGAATTGAATGAAAATTATCATCTTCAATAAAAGTTTCCAATTTGAATAATTGAGCCAATTTTGAAATCAAATCAATTGAGATTTTGAAATCAAATGATGATTGATCATATAAAAGATTTAATGATTTATCTAATTCATCATTAAAATTTGACATTTGGTAAAACAAAACCAAAAAAAAAAAAATTTTGTGGTTCCAATGAATAATAATAAAGATATTATTATATCTTCCGAAGTACATGCTTTGATAGATCCAGTTATAGCTAGCTTGAAACGTCATCAAGTTGTTGATGATAAAGAAGTTGCATTATTGATTGCACAATTATTAATGAAAGTTATTTCAATATCAAGATGGTCAAATTCTCATGAATTAATTGAAATTATAAGAAAAGTTGGTTTAATAATATATAATTCATATCCAAGGAAAATCATACCGGGGAATATAATAAGAAGAGTTTTATTTATAATAAGAGAAGAAACAACAACTGAAGAAGAAGAAAATTTACAAAATAATTATCCAATGATGAGTTCAATGTTTAGTTTATTAACAACAAATAAGAAAAAAGAAACAGAACCAATCAAAGATAAACCAAAACAAAAGACTAATGATATGAGATCAATTATAATACAAGGTATACGTGAATTAATCGATGAAATTTCAAATGTTGATGAAGGTATTGAAAATATGATTAGTGATTTAATTCATGATAATGAAGTTTTATTAACTCCAACACCAAATTCAGATTTAGTATTACATTTTTTATTAAAAGCAAAAACAAAAAGAAATTTTACTGTATTGGTTTCAGAAAATTATCCAAATGATATTGAAAAATCTCATAATTTTGTAAAAAAATTAGCTGAAGCAAATATTGAAACTATTTTAATACCAGATTCAACTATATTTGCAGTTATGTCAAGAGTTGGTAAAGTTATAATTGGTACAAATGCAGTATTTTCAAATGGTGGTTGTTTATCAAATTCTGGTGTTGAACAAGTTGTTGAATGTGCAAAAGAACATAAAACTCCTGTATTTGCAGTTGCTGGTTTATATAAATTAAGTCCTTTATATCCATTTACAAAAAATGATTTAATTGAAGTTGGTAATTCAGGTAAAGTATTAAATTATGATGATTATAATTTAATTGAAAATGTTCAAGTTGTAACAAATCCTTTAGAAGATTATATACCACCAGAATTAATTGATATTTTTATAACTAATATTGGTGGTTTTGCACCTACATTTATTTATAGAATAGTTTTGGATAATTATAAAGTAGAAGATAATAAACTTGACTAAAATACACAAATATACATTTCATGGCTATGACTATGACTTTTTTTTAATAATTATAATTTTTCTTTTATCTAGATAATTAAAATTTGTTGTGACATTCTTAAATTTATTATTATTCATCTTATATTCATTTGTAATTGTAGTTAAAGTATTTATTGGTTCAATTGATTGATTATTTGAATTTATAATTTCAATTTCTTTATCAATTAAATTACATAATTGTTCAATTGATTTAATTTTTTCAATTTCTTCATCATAAAATGATAAAGTTTGATTATTAATAATTGATGATGATGAATAAAATCTTTTTTTATCATTTAAACATGGAATTAAATCATTTGAAACAATTCTTAATCTATCATTAGAAGAAGATAAATTAAATAAAGATATAATATTATCTTTTCTTTTTTGAAAAATGTATTCAAAACTCTTCATATTTTATGTTATTGTTGCAAAAAAAAGACTTTTCTATTTGCAGCATAATTTTTTTCTCATATATTAAAAAAAACTATATAGAAGTAGTATCAATTTCCAATTTCTTTCAATGGAACATGAACAATGTCTTCACTATCTGAATGTTGTTTAGGTAAAACCAAATCAATACCATGATCAGTAATATCAGCTTTTATATCATCAACTTTAATTGATTTATTAAACTTCATTGCAGAATGATATTTAGAACTTGATGATCTACCAAATCGATCAATTTCATTTTGATCAATTGAAATTATTAATTCATTATCATGTTTATTAAAATCAATATTTACATCATTGGTATTTAAATTATTACGATCAAATGAAACTAAATATTTATCATCTTCTTCAAAAGTTTGTAAATCTTCATCAAATCCAATAAAATATTTCCCTCTTTCTACATTTCTCCAAAAATCATCAATAAAACTATTTTGACTTCTTGGTTGTGACATCAAGGTTGAATCAGTTGGTTTAAATAATTGTCTTGGTTGTTGTTGTTGTTGTTCTTCTCTGTCTCTGTCTCTTTCGGTAAACCTTCTTGGATTATAATCTCTTGGTAATCTTGAAGAATACTTTCTTGCTCTAGACCATAAATTATCAATATCATCAAACCAATTTGAATACATAATGAAAATTAATAAAATGGATAATTGGTGAAAAATATTAATGCAATTTTTTCAATTTATATACATAGATAACAAAAAGGGATATTCACATATGAATACATTAAAAAAAAAAAAAGTTAAGTGTTATGTAGATTGATTAACGTAAGTCAATATTAATTAAAATATTGATGTTAAGAGTTATTTTAAAAGAATTCAAAAGGAATTATACCAATATAATCTAAATTCTAAAAAATACAATCAAATATATTATTATATTTAAATAGTATATAATCATTAGATTAAAGCCATTATATTAACAAGTTCAAGAAGTTAAGTTTAGTCATTCGGTCTTAAAATTATCATTAAGATACTTGAATAAGAATTCCAAATAATTTTTTTAATTGTTTAATTCTTTCTTTCAACCAAATTGAAATCAAATAATGAATAATAATAAAATACTTTCTTGTTTAGGTAATTCTACAAATCTAAACATCATTTTATTCTTAATTGTTTCAAAATTTGAAAAGTTTTATGATTGTTATTCAACTGTGAATATATGTAGCATCAATTTTATTTAATGAAGGACCAAGATATAATTTTAATTTTCTTCTATAAGCACTTGAATTATTAAATTGAATTGGATTACCTTCGAAATAAACACATTCTAATTCTTCTAATTTCCCCAATTCATTACCAATTTCTTCAAATGATGAAATTTGATTATATGAACACCAAAAATCAGTTAATTTTTTTAAATGTTTTAAATTTTCCAAATTTTTTAATTTATTTGAAGTTAAATCTAAAACTTGTAAATTTTTTAGATTATCTAAATTTTCAATTTTTTCAATACCATTATGAGATAAATATAATTCTTGTAAATTAATTAAATTTTCTAATCCTTCAATTTTAGTTATTCTATTTGATTGAATTGATAAAACTTTTAAATTTAAAAGATTTTCTAAATTTTCAAATTTATGAATTCTATTTTTACCTAACCATAATTGTTGTAAATTTTTTAATGAATCCAAATTTTCAATTTTTTCAATTTTATTACCACCTAATTCTAAATTTTTAATTTTAATTAAATTATCAAGATTTTGAATTTGTTTAATTTTATTTTGAACAAAATATAAATTTTCAATTTCTACCAAAGTTTCAATATTTTTAATATTTTTAATTAAATTAAATGAAAAATCTAAAATTTTAAGTTTTGTTAAATGTTTAATTGATGATGAAATATGATTAATTCTATTATCATAAAAATCCAATTCTTCTAAATTTGGTGATAAATTTTTTATTGGTACAATTGAAGTTATTAGATTTTGTCTAAGATTTAAACTTTGTAAATTTTTAAATCTTTCAAGGTTTAAATCTTGTAATGATGAAATTTTTAAATGAATTAAATCTATATAATCAGTATTGGGATCAATATCAGTGGTTAAATCTTGATCGGCTCTAATGGATTGTTGATTGTTATCTGGTAGTATAGTACCGGGATATTGTACTGCTCCATTATCGGAACCAAGACCTTCAACTTCATCTTCTTCATCTTCTTCCTCGTGTTCATCCTCTGTATGAGATAAATCTATAATCTGATCATCAAACTTATTAGTTTCCTCTTCCTCAATTGGATGGCTGTGATTGATATTACTCATGATTGATATGATATCCTCCTAATTTGGAAATAAGTTTGAACTGCAAAATGGGTTTTTGATTAATATGGTTGTAAAAATTGAAATCAAATTTTAAAGAGTGTGCATAAACCAGATTAGTAACCAATACATAATTTACGAATTTACAAATTAGGAAAGAAATTGAAACCAAAAGAATCAATAGAGATTAACAATTCATGATTCAATCTTTTTATATTTCATTGACTATTTAAAAAAGAATTTAGAAAAAAAAATTGAAAAGTTTTGATACATTATAAGTAGTTGAAACAATTATTATCGTTATTAGATGATTATCAACATTTGTAATAAATAAGATTCATAGGTGGTGGTTGTTGTTGTTGTTGTTATTATTGTTGTTGATTATAATTTTTGTTCTTCTTCATAAATATAATTAACAGCTTCACCAACAGTTTTAATATCATCAGCGATTTTATCAGGAATTTCTAAATCGAATTCTTCCTCTAAAGCAACCAAAGCTTCGACAGTATCTAATGAATCTAATCCTAAATCTTTATTAAATGATGATTCTAATGAAATATTTGAATCTTGTAAAGTAGCAACAGTTTTTAAAGCATCAAAAGCTCTTGTAATAACTTCATCTTTTGTAATTGGTTGAACAGCATAGAAACGGATTGGTTGTTGACTAGCCAATTTAAACACTGATGGTCTGATTAAAGCTTGTGGTTTGATATAACGTAACATTGATGATGATTTAAACATTATTATGAATATTAATAATTGAAAATATTTTTTTTCTTTTGTTTGGTTTATATAAAGAATTTTTAAATGTTCAATGTGTAAAACGGCATCAAACAAGACAATATAATAAGTTTTGTAGTCAATCACTGTATCGTTGTTTATTGAATTATATAGAGTCTATACATAAGGTGATATTGGGAAACTTTGTTTGTGGTTTAAATTTCTTACTTGGTTACCAATCACCATTTACAGCTGTTTTCTTTGTATTTTGATTGGTTGATAATGATGATGATTTTGAATTTCCCAATGTTGTTGATCTTGTATTCGATTGTAATCCACTATAACCAGATCCAGATACAGATACAGATTCAGATACAGATCCAGATCCATTGGTATTTGAATATGTCGATGAACTTTTATTTGATGAACTATTTGATAATGATCGATTTAATCTATAATTTGATGATGAATTTGGTAATGAAGGTACCCCATTAGAACTATTGTTCACTCTTTTATCTTGAAACATTGATATTCTTGATGATGATAATGATGCTGATGATTTTTCATCTTGAGTTAATTTTAAAAATTCAATTTCATTTTTGAAGTTTTTATTAAATAATTCAATTAATGCATCATGAGAATTTTTCATAACATTACCAATTAATTTCCCATGTAAGATTAAACATCTATTTAATATAATAATTAAATCATTAAAAGCATTTTTTAAAATTAAACATTTTTTAAATTGATCTTGATTCATTTCGGATTCATTTAAATCTTTAAAAAATAATCTATATTGTCCAACTCCACCATTAACTGGTGAATCAACTGTTCCTGCCAATTGTCTTGATAAATCATTTAAAGCATTTGAATAATTTAATTTATCTTTAATTAATGAATTAATCATTGCTTCAATTTGTAATAAATCATCATTTTTTTTAATTAATGATTTAATTGCATTATCTAATGGTGATAATTTAATTGTAAATTCTGATTTAATAAATGATCGATTCATTAAAGTTGGAAATGATAACCAACATTCATAAGTTGTTTCTTCTGTCCATAAATCAAAAATTGATGTTGAACCTGGTAATTTCTTTAAACTTATAAATTTTCTTAAATCTTTATTTCTTGCATATGATCGAACACCCAATGTTGTATTAAATAATTTATCATTAAATTCAAAATTTGGTTCAACTTTTTTAACAAATAAAAACCTACCATTTACAGTTTCTTGTTTTAGCTTTGATGCTTCTAAATCATCATTTATTATATTTGCACCAGGGAAAATTTTTAATAATCTTTCATGAATTGATGTAATATGTTCAAATGGTAAACCTTGATAAATTTGACTTATAATTCTCATATAATAAGGAAATCCATTACCTATAGCTTCAACTCTAAAATAATTTGGTGTTAATTTATCTGAATTTTCTAAATCTAAATATAATTGTGCTAATTTATTATGAACATAAGCAAATGATTTTAAATCATAAGTATGTTCATTATATGAATCTAATAATTCATTATAAACATCACAAGCTTTTTCTAATGATTGACCTTTAATGAAATTATTTGCAATCATTTTATATAAAATTTCTTTTCTTTCAAATGATGATTGTTGAGGAAATTTTGGTTTAAAACTTGATGGTACAATAATATTATGATTCCATTCATAAGTTGAAGCTAATAATTCTAATGTTAAACCAGCTTGAACAAAATCTTTTGCATTTAAATAAGTTTCATACATTTTATTTATAAATGAATTAAATAATTCTGGTTTACCAGATGTTTTAATTTGTGCTAATAATTTAATTTCATGAAATGTTCGATCTTCATTAAATTCATTACCAATTGGAACATTTGAATAATAATTTAATGTATTCATAAATGCTTCAATTTTATTTATAAAATTATAAATTAAATCAAATGCAACATCTTCACGATCAATTCTAATTGTTTCTTTTAATCTGTTAATAAAATTTTTTTGATCAATCACTGAAGGTTTATAAATTGATTTATTATGATAAATATCATATAATCCAATTAAACATTGTTTTTCAATTTCTTTTAATGAATCACTTAAAATATATTCTGATATTATAATTGACCATAGAATCTTAACTGAAATTTCTTGACATTGAGGATTTCTTTGTAATGAAAATAACATTAAATCAGATAAAATTCCATATTCATCATTAATAAATTCAACTTGATAACCACCAAATTTTTCAAGATTAAAACGAATTATATCTTCTTCAGTTGATTCCCAAGCTAATGAATCCCAAGCTTCATTAATTAAAAATGAGATTCTTTTACGTATTGTTTTTGTAATTTCAAAACATGCTCTTTTTGGGATTTTTGATAAATGTTCAATTGAAACTGATGGCATTACAGCTAATTTTAATAAACTTCTAAAATAATTACCCCATAAAATTCTATCAAATGATTCACTTTGATCCATTGAAGGTAATTGTTGAGTTAAAATTAATGGTCGAATTAATTCTAATGCACTTAAACATCCTTCAACTATAACACCATTTAAAGATAACCATTTATCATCAGGATAATATTTACCTAATCTCATATATCTAATACCAGAAATAATAGTTTGAATATCTTCACTTTGAAAATTTGAAGCTAAATATTTTTCAGAATCAAAAAAATCATTAGGGATATTAATTGATAAAATTTTTAAAAATCCTTCTGATCCAATAGATTTTAAACCAATTCTTGAAACAAAAACAAATACAATTGCCAATTCAATCAAAATTTCAACCAAAATTTCATCATTTACAACTGAATCAATTGAAAATTCATTAAATGGATAATTCATTGGAAATAATTGAGTAACGGTTCTTTTTGGTTTAAATGATCCATTACCTCTTGTAATTTTATTATATTTTATAAAAGTTCTTGAAATTGCTGGTAAAAATTTTGTTAATGAATAACATAAATTTAAATTTGATTCTTTTGGTTGTTGCTCTAATTTTTCCCATAATATATTACATATTGTAACCATTATACTACATGATAATCTTGTAGCTTCAATATCAGTAGAACCTAAAAAGATTTCCATTGACCAAACAATAGATTTTGATAATAAAAATGATTGAGTTTGAACTCCTTTTGATAATGAAGTATTTAATAATCTTAAAATTAATAATAATTTATTAATAATTAATTTATGTTGTTTAATTAAATTCGGATTTGGTGTTGAATCATATTGTACTTCATCAATACCTAAACCTCTAATACCAATTGAATCAATAAATGTGATCATTAAATTTAAAATTTTTTCTTCATCTAAATTAACTCTAAATTCGAAAATATAATCAATTATATCCATTAATAAAGTTTGATCATCAATTAAATTTAATGAATCAATTGATAAAAAATTTGCAACATTTTTAAATAATTCATTTAAACATTTATAATAAACTTCCAAATTTTCAAAATTTTTCATTGATGAAATTGATAATCTCATTAAAATTGACATAATTCTACAAACAGATCTTGATATTGAATTCCAATTTGATTCTGATCTTTTAAAAATTTCATTAATTTTAATTAATAAAAAATTCCCAACAAATTCTGATTTATAATTGTAATTTTTTTCAAATGAATCAATTAAATATGAATATTGATCTTGTTTACCAAATAAAGTATCTAATAAATGAATTATTGCTTTAAAAATATTATCATTTAAAATTTCAATACTTGAATCATTTGGTATTCTATTTGAAATATCAATAATTCCATATAAAGAATTTAATAATTCAGGAAAATATTTAATTAATTGATTTAAATTTAATTTTGAAAAACTTATTAAAGAATTTGATAATTCATCAATACCCTTTTGACCTAATTTAAAAAATCTTTCATATTGAAAAATATTATCAATTGAAATATCTGAATTAAAAATTTTACCAATATATTCAGTATTTAATTCAATTTTTGCAATTGGTAAATTTTGATTAATTGATATAATTTCAATCAAATGTTTTTTTGATTTATTAAATTCAACTAATCTATTACCTGATTTATAAAGTAATTTACCTTCACCAATTAAAATCCCATTTGAATATAATGATAATAAAATATAATCATCAATTAGTTTCTTATTAGATTTCAATGTAATATTATTAATTTTAACAATTTCACCAATTGATTCATTGGGGAAAACTGATATAAATTGCCAAAATCTCTTTTCTTGTTGATTTGAAGCTTTAGCAAATGTAATTAAATCATTATTTGGTGTACTAATTTCAAATGTTAATAAATCATCTTTTGATTGATTATTAATTAATGAAACTTTACCCATTGATAAATAAATTCTTTCATAATTTTCACTTAATGGATCAAAAAAAATTGGTTTAATTCTTGAAATTGGTATTGATGAAGATATTTGTAAATTTGAATCTGAAACATTATTAAACCTATGTTTAAATTCTTTAATTGTAACTACTAATTTTTCAGCTCTTGGATTTATTGCAATACCTTGAGATGAACCAGATATAATTCTATCAATTATTTCACCCCAACCATTATTAACACTTGTTGATTTTTTATTTATATAAGAACCAAATAATTTAATTGAAAAATGATGGGCTTCACCAGATTGTAAAGAACCTTCATTTTTTGAAAAAATTCTTGTAATATCGGTAACACCAGCAGCTACACCCTTTTTAACCCTTTTAATACAACCACCACCACCATTTCCATGGTGATTTTTCAAATCAATTTCTTCAGTTAATACAGCAACTAAATAAATTCGATTATTTTCAATTTCATTCCAAGGTAAATTTTTAAATAATGCTGCACTAATTTTTTCAACTTGAACAAAATCATCAACTGAATTTGTTGAAACTGCAAATGCTTCAGTTAATCTTTTTTTAGAATTTCTTATATACATATAAGCAATCATACCAGCAAATCCAGGAGGTTGATAAGCTGAAGAACCAGAAACTGATTTAAAATCAACTAAAATATGTGAAGGAGGTTCATGATAAAATTTTTTATTTCTTGATGGTTTTAAATTATATTTTAATTTTGATAAATGTGAATTAATTGGGAAATTTGGAACTAATGAATTTAATTGTTGATTTAAAGCAATTCTTGGTGGGGTGGTAGTTTGATTTAAAGTTAAAATTTCACCAGTTGAAAAATCTCTTGATAATAAAGATTTATAACCAAAAGTATCTAAATTTTCTAAATCAAAATTATTAGAATTTAATCTAGCAGATTTTGATGATAATTTTTTAGGAATTTTATTTAATAAATAAGTTGCAGTTTCTTTTGTAATTTGTTTTTCATCATTAGTTAAAAAATCATTAATTAATTTAATTCTAATATCATAAAGCTCAAAAAAAATTGATGATAATTTATTAAATAATTTAAATTCTCCAATTGAATAAAGAGTAAAAATTTGTGAATTCAATAATTCTAATGAATATTTAATTTCATCAAGAATTGTTTCATTAGGACTCAAATTTTCATTAGGTAATTGAGGTTTAACTTTTTTTGAACTTTTCAGTTCTTGTCCTTGATTCCAATCTCCAGTTGCATCTTTAAAATCTTTTTCTGAATCTTTAATTGAAGGAATTTTTTGTGCTTCATTTGAATAATTATTAAATTTTGAATCAATTTTAATTTGTTCAAATGGAATTTTACATTCAATTTTAACATATTTTAAAGGAAATAAAACAGTTGAGATTGTTTCAACTGGTAAATCATTTAAATTGGCTGATGTTACAATGAATTCATTAGGAAATGGTTTTTGAATAACATAACCTCTTGCCCATTTATTATTATCTTTAATTTCAAATATAAAAACTTGATCTCCAAGGTATAAATTTTTATAATTGATATTTCTTAAATTTGGATGTTTATCATTTGGTAAGAATGATTTGATAAGTGTACCTTTTAAAAAAGTATCAGTTGGAATCCAACCAGAAGTCATTCTTGATCAAATTTGAAAATTTTTCTAATCAATTAAATTTCCAAATTAGGCCAAATTACATATAAATTAACCTCGCTTAAAAAAAGGAAAATATTAAATCACAAAGAGATCATTTTTTATTTGGTCAATGATTTCAATTAAAAACTTGATTAAGGTTAAAAAGTTCAATTGTCTATTCTCTATAACAAAGTCATTAAATTATCAACCTAATTATTATCCCAAATATACCAAATACCCTTTTTAGAATCAAAATCTAACTTCACCACTTAGTTACACTCTATGATATGATTCTGATTCCATTTTTCCTCCCATTTATACCTTTCAAGAACAATTTCTTTATATTTCCATTCTAGCTTCAACTTCCTTTCTTGGATATTAGCTTCATGAGCTCCCCAGCATAAATGCTGGGTCGTATTCTTGCTGGATCGTATTCTATGCCAAGAATGATAACCATTTTATTAAAACTTCTTTTAAATTTCTTTTATTATAATCTCTTCCACCATCCCAAATATATCTATCCATTTCTGTTCTACCCAGATCAAAATCCAAATTATCTAAACTTGGTATTCTTGTTCCTTTAATCAATCTATAACCAATATAAAATACTGTAAATACCATTAAAGGTCCATAACTTGAAAAGAAAAACATTGTATTCCATTCATTTTTTAAAAATACTACAAATCCCATTGATAAAATTATAATTCCAGTACCAATTAATCCAATTATTGCACTCCAAGGTTGAAAAGGTGATTTATAAGGATATGATTCATCATTTCTCAGTAAAATATCTGGTCTTTTTTGTAAACCAAAATAAAATCTTATAAATGTTAAATTCATTGCAAACCAAACAAATATTCCTGATGATGCAATAACAGAATTTAAATTTTGAAATACAACAGTTGCTGATTCCGATATACAAGTATAACTTAATAAACCTAATGAACCAGAAAATAAAACTGCATTATATGGTATACCATATTTATTACAATAAGTTAAAAATTTTGGTGCTTTACCTTGTAAAGCTAATGCATAAATTGTTCTTGAACTAACATATAATTGAGCATTACCACAACTTATTGCAAAAAAAATTAAAAATGAATTACATGCTGATGAAAATTTACATAAATTTGATGATTGTAAAGCAATAATCCATGGTGATTGGGCACCACTTCCATAACCAGCAATAACTTTTGAATCAATTTTACAATTTAATCCACCACCAACTTTTTCAATTGCTATATTATTTATAAAATTTGATTCTGATATACCTGAATCACCCAGATAATATCTTAATAATCTTGGATCACCAGAATAAATATTTAAACTTACTAAAAAAATTGATAAACAATAAAATATTATAATTCTCCAAAATACTCTTTTTGTTGCTGATGGTAAAGCTTTTCTTGGATTTTTTGCTTCACATGCAGCTATACAAACAATTTCTGTACCACTATAAGCATAACTAACAATTAAAATTGCAGTTAAAATTGATAAAAATCGACCTTTATTACCTAATATACCTTCATTTGGAGGATTTGTTCCTGTATCATGTAAATTGAAACTTGGACGAAATAATCCAAATATTATATTATTTTCAAAATCAGATTTCAGTCTTTGCCAATATCTAAAACCTAAAACATTTGAATTGAATGCACCACGATTAATCATAATCATAGTAATCATCATAACTAATGCCCATAACAACTTAATTAAACTTGAAATATATTCAATTTCTCCATATATTCGAATATCAATTAAATTACTAATTATAATTGAACCTAAAAATAATGTAACAAAACCAATTGTTGAACCTGATGAATTTATAGTATTTAAATTTGGAAAATATGATAACATTATAACTCCTGCAACAACTTCTCCTGCAACTCCAAATGAAAAACTGAAAAAATATAACCAACCAGCTGCAAATCCAAATGCATCATCAACAAATCTTGAACTTAAACCTGAAACTCCATCTATAACTGATACAAATGTAACCATTTCACAAAATGACATCATTGTTAATAAAACAATTATTCCAACTATAATAAAAGCTAATAATGCACCAAACCCACCAGCTATAGTAATTGCTTTACCAGAATTTAAAAATAATCCAACACCCAAAGTTCCACTTAGGGAAATCATTTGTAAATGTCGTACTTTAAGTTTTCTTTGTAAAAAAATATGATTATTTGATGATGAAGGATAATATAATTCACTTATATCAGAAGAATTATCTTTTAATTTAGGAAGGTTATTGTTTTTGGATTCTTTTTTTTTATCATTTGATGTTGAAGCATAAAAATTTCCAATTAAATCCTCTTCTTTAACAATATTTAAAATATTTTGATTAATTTCAGTTTTAGGTAAGTTTTGTAATACTTTTCCATAAATTTGATCATTTAATGAAGTTTGTTTAATATATTTATTAAAATCATCTAATTGATTGATTCCAAATATTGAAGAAGAATTTGAATCTAATGTTTGTAATGGAATTTCTTGATTATTTTTTATACTTGATAAAACTTTTTTATTATAATCTTGTTTAAGTTGATCTTTTTTTAAAGTTTCATATAATTTTAGAAATTTAAATTTCCCATTTTCATTAACTGTATTTGGGAATTTTGATATTTGATTAATTATATTTGAATCTAAAGAAATTTGATCACTATCAAATTGAGTTGATGATAAATCTGATAAATCTTTTTCTTCAAATTGAATATGTTTAGTGATTCTATTTCCTAAAAAATCAACTGAATCATTTGAAGTTGAATTATTATTATCATTTTGATCAAAATTTAAACTTGGAAATAATTGATTATTGTCTATTGAATTAGAATCAGAATCAGAATTAGAATCAAAATTGGAATTAGAATTATTTGAATTCAGTTCCTTCATACAATATATCTCAAGTTTTAATCAGAGTCCTGTTCTTATCAAATATAAATACTTTATAAAATGTACCTTAATCATAAGATTACTAATAATAATAATAATAATAATGATGAGAAATTAGAGAGAAAAAAAATTATCAAATTATCAAAATTTTTAAATTATATTTATGAAATTTAATAACAAAGATTAAAATCACAAATTAACATAATTTAAAAATATGTAATGATTTGTTGGTATTTGCGTCAGAAGCCGATTAAAGTACAGTAGCAACGACACGATGTAAAATTGATTTGTGAGCAAGCCCACTTTAAATAAATCAACTTCACCCAATGTTTCAAAAATAAAAATAGATACAAAAGTATCTAATGATATTTGAAGTCATCAATGATGACATTCCAGCTGTTACACTGGAAAGAACAGATACTACACTGGATCTAAGCCAAAAGGCAAAGAGATTTGATTTTTCAAAAAAAGGTTTTTTCCAAAGGGGATCAACTTATTTATATACTTCTGGGCTGTGTGTACTTTGGATAAAAATATTTAAAATTTTATTTATAATAGATTATGTAATTGGGGTAAGAATCAATTCCATAAGAATTCAATATGCCAAATGAAATAAGATTGTAATCTAAGGTAAACCTTATTACCCCAATTCTAACTTTGATTTTCTTTGACAGTATAACTTTAAATATCTAAAAGATATTTGAATGCGTTAAAAATGAAGAAAATCCGCAAAGAACACCGAAAAATTCAAAAAATCAAAAATATTGCAGAGTACTGAATTTAAAGTTGAGATGATAATTAATAAGGAGTGTGAGTGCTCACAATTTGATTACTAGAGAGTCAGAGTACATTTAAGATCTATTGTTTGTGTTAAAATGTTGAAAAAAAAGTTCTCTAGTCATATCATAGAAATACAATGTTTTAAATTAAGATCAAAATATAGATTCAAATGAATCCACAAAACCATGAGGTTAATCAATACAATTACAGAAAAGTGTCAATTTTTCTAGAAATTCCATAGAATAAAATTATATTTCACTGGTGGCAATAGACAAATGTGGAAATTAGCCGAGCCGCGTCATCTCATCACATTTAGAAATTTTTAATTGTTTCATAATTTATTATATATTATATATATATTGCATTTCGTTCTATATTTAACTTTTATATAATTATTCAATTTATATATTATAATCATGTCTTTTAGAAATAGATATAATAAGAAAAGTTTCCGTACTTCAAATCCTTATAAGTATAATCATAGACATCATCATCATCATCATAATCAATCTAATAATGGTAGATATAGAAGTTATTATCATCAACAACCTTCAAGATACGTATATGTTGAAGAACCAATTAGTGATGAAGATGAAAGCGATGACCAAGTTATAAATCCAGATATTTATTACGATGATGAAGATGAAGATGAAGATGATATTATTGAAGCTGAAGTTCCTATTTTTGATGAAAATGGTGTTCCATTATATGAGGAAGATAGTGAAGATTTCGATGATGAAGATGAAGATTCAGAATTCGATAGTGAAGTTGAAGGTTTACCTATTTATTATGATGATATTGAAGATGATGCTGAAATTGACGTTCCAATTTATTTTGATGATAGTGAAATTGATGATGATAGTGAAGATTCATTAGATGAAAGTGAAATCGAACAAGCATTAATTGATTATTCAAGCTCAGATGATGATGATTCAGATGAAAGTGAATTAGATGATAGTGAAGTTGAACAAGCTTTAGTTGAAGCTAGTGATATTGATTCAGAAAGTGAATATATCATTGATATGAATGATGAATTACAAGATATTTTATTAGATGAATTGGAAAACGATGGTCAAGTTGTTGATTTAAATGATGAAATTGTTGAATTTTATGATGAAACTTCAACTAGTGAAAGTGAAAGCGATGAAGAATTGAATTCAAGTGATGAAGAAACTATTTATATTGTTAATGGTAATGATAACTCAGACTCAGACTCAGATTCAGACTCAGATTCAGACTCAGATTCAAGCTCAAGTTCAGATTCAGATTCAGATTCAGATTCAGATTCAAGTTCAGACTCAAGCTCAAGTTCAGATTCAGATTCAGATTCAAGCTCAGATTCAGATTTAGAAATTGAATATGAAGTTACTCCAAAAGATATTAGAAATCAAATTGTTTTAGAAAATGTTAGACAAGATTTTAAAGATGAATTAAATTCTAGTGATGAAATTTCAAGTTCAGAAGATGAAAGTATAGATTTAGGTAATGAATATTTTGAAATTGATTCGGAATTATCATCCGATGAATCATCAAATGATGATGAAGAAGATATTGTTATTTATAGAAATCCAGATTGTCCAGAAGAAGATTCTGATGATGAATTATTATTATTAGCTGAAGATAGTGATGATGAATTTTCAATTATTGATTTAACTGAAGATTTAGTTGAAAGTCAGGATTATCAATTAAATGAAGTTAATGAAAATTTATATAAATTAAATGTTAGATTTCCTTCATTAGTTAAAGATGAATTAAAAATTGAATTTTTAAAAAAAGAAAATGAATTAGTTATAAAAGGTAAATTAAATTTAAATGGTGCTGATGAAGATGAAATTGAAATAGTTGATGAAGAAGAAGACGAAGATGATGATGATGAAGATGAAGATTTTATTTCACAAGAACCAGAAGAAGTATCTGAAGAAGAAGAAAGTGGTGAGGAAGATGATGAATTAAAAGAAGAAATTACTAAACATTTAGATGAAAATAGAGAAAAATATGAAGCTTTAGTTAAAGAAATTATGGATCAAGAAGATGATTATAATGAAGAAGAAGATAAAGATTACAATGTTGAAGAAGATGATGAAGATGATCAGGATGAAGATACAGCAAATTGGACTGGATTTGATGGTGAAGAAGAAGATGATAATGATGAAGAAATTATAATTGAAGATTTATTATCTGATCAAGAAGATGAAGAAGTTAAAGAAGATGAAGAAAAATTAAAATCAGAATATAAAGATCAATTTGTTTATTTTGAAAAACATTTTCAATTTGATAAATTAATAAAATTTGATCAAATTAAAGCTAAATTCATTGGTGATGATGAATTAGAATTATATATTCCAAATGAAAATCAAACCATTGAACAAATTAATAAAATCTCAATTGATGTTACACCATTTGAAGAAGATAAAGAAAGTAGTACAACTGAAGAAATTGATTTACCAACACCTGTCTTAAAAGAAGTTGAAGAACAAGAACAAGAACAAGATGTTATAATGGAATAATCAAAAAAAAACTTTTAAAAACTTTCAATTCATTTCAATAATTTTACATTAAATTAGTTTACATTTATATAACCTGAAAAAATCAAAAAAAAAGTGTATAGTTTTAAAAATTAAAAAATATATATCAAATCGGACGGGTAATGAAATCATTTTCACTAAAAAAGCATTTTAATATGATACTTGATCAGTGGACCAATTAATAATAGATATCAATTTCTACTTTTAATTCAATTTGTTTTGAAAGTTGTACCCAGCTAATAATTTGTAAATCAGAAAGTAATTCATTCTCCAGCTATGATCGCGATATCCAATCATTCTAATTAACTAATTGAGGTACTTGTTTGTTTGAATCATTTGGCTAGTCATATATAAAGTGTTACATATTAAATCTTTCAGTCTTGAGATTATTCCTATAGTCAAATTTGTTGATATATCGTTGGTGATAAAATACAATTTTAGTTTTTTATCTCTTTTCCCTTTTTTTACAACCAAAAATAACAAAATGTTTAAATCATCAAAGAAAACTGATCCTTGTATTGAAGAGAGTACCAATTTGGATCATTTACAATACAATGGTGTTCCTATCACTAGTTTAGGTTTATTATCACCCGAAGCAATAAATGCTTTAGATACAACTAAAGATAATTACACGACATTTGATATTTTAAAAGTAAATTTATACAGATTTATTTTAAAAATTATATTATTCATCTACTTCATCATCTTTGGAATCATTACATCAATTAACAATTTTAATTTTTCATGTCAAGTGTTTTTATTTGATTTAAAAATTCATATTTTTAAATATAAACCAAATCCATTATTAAATATATTTCAACAATGGATTGAATATTGTTTTTATATTAAACTGATTATAATTTTTATTCCAATTTTATTATGGAAGGTATTTATACCAAGAAGATTCGATACTCCAAATGGTTTAAATAATTATTTAAATTATATACCAAAATTAAATACTCCAAATTCAATTACAATAATTTTAAATTATAATTTACCAAATTTTAAACCACCACCAAATATCCCACAACCATATTTAGATGCAGATAAACAATTTAAAATACCTGAGAAAAGTGATATACAATATATAATGGCATTAAGAAATGATTATGAAACAAAAATTGATGATCATAATTCAAATGAAAGAATTAAATTATTAAAACAAATTGGAAAATTTATAACTTGGTGTTGTTTAATTCCAAAACTAAAGGAAGTTTCAATATATGAAAAAACTGGATTATGTTGGGGTGGACATATTGAATTTATTGATTTAATAAAGAATTCAATATTAGTTGAATTAATTTCATTAGCTAAATCTTATGATCCTGAAGAATTAAAAAAATTTAAAAAATTATTACCTAAAATTATCTTAATTGATAAATTTAATAATAATGAATATATTGTTAATGATGAAAATAATGAATTATATGTATTACAAGAAGAATCAGAATCAGAATCTAATCAATTAATTGTTTATTTATGTGATGAAAGAATTCGTAATATAAATTTTGAAAATTTATTATCTAAAATTATAAATGATTCAAATTTTAATTCCAATAATTTAATTTTTGATCATGAATTACCACCAATTTCAAATTTAATAATTTCACCAAAATCAATTAATACAAGAAATAAATTAAATGGTTATTTATCTATTGATAAAATAAATTCAACAAATAAAAGTTTTATTTATTTTTCTGATTTATATTTTGGATTTTCATTTTTTACAAAATCATTATATAAATATGCATTGGAATTACCATTGGAAATTGAAGATGAAATTGATCAAAAGAGTGATTAGTAATATATAAAGAAAAATCGAATCTATTTTCTATAATTTTGATATTCACAAAACGTCTATTATTATGTTATGCGCTATTTTGTTATGTATATAATGAATTAAATTTCCACAAATTGAAGAAATCTTTCTGCATATCACTACTGGTTTTTTTGTTTAGTTGCTTGTTCATTCTCCCATATAAATTAATGAACAAGTTTTAACAATTATTCAAACAATTGATTTAAAGAAAATTCTTCTTAAATGTTTGTCTAATTGAATATCATAAACAAGTTTTGGCATTATTTGATATGTTTATTGATTAAATTCAAAGACATTATAGCGTCTTGTTGTATATTGGTTCAAATCAAATACATCTGGCGGCAACAAAAGTGATGATCATACAGAATTTCAATATATTATAACTTACACTTATACTAATTAGTGTTTGGATATCTTGATCTAATCTGAATTCGTCACTTAGTCATATTTTACATTCTTTTACCATCCCCTCATTATTATATTTGAATTTTTGGGATTTATCTTGTTTCAGATATCTTTGATATACTGATCATAATTAAATGTATATTATTTATATTTGTTAGTACCATTATTTAGCTCTAGTCTCTTTATTGCTAATTTTTTTACTTTTATGTTCAATTGGACAAATAAAAGCTTGTAAGCTCCTAATTTCAGACTTGTCTCTTTTTGAAGGCATTTAAAGGAGGATCATAATGATTTTATTTACTTGTTCAAGTACCATTAGATCACTTTGAACATTTGGATTATTAGAATCTTTATAATATAAGGAAACCCAAAATAAAGTGTCAAAATAGAATATAAAACTCAAGTATAGCTAATAGTTATGGTTATAGCTACCTAGAAATCAAGAATATACTTAGAAAATAAGTAGAATTATTTGATTTAGCAAACTAATATTGCATTATTAATAATTGTGAACTAGAGAATTGGTTACAATCTTGATTCAAAATTTCTAATCAATCAAACTAATACCAAGCAAGAAAAGTTAAGCCTGTGTCTTTATTGTTCTCGTATAAATTGTTGATTTTATTAGATCGGTTGCTATAACCCTAATTAAAAAAAGTAACATGGTAGCACCATCATTTCTAGTATCAAATCTTTTATTCTTTATTGTCTTGCGTATTAATTTTTCTATTTACAACCAAAACCCAATTAAAAATGATAAATCATTATAAACTACTATTTCAATTAATTAAACCACAATTCAGTAAACCAACAAGCACAATACTACGAATTCGAAATTTTTCAATTTATAATTTTAAATATCAAGAATCAGACAGTAAAAGAAAATTAGATAAATCAACCATTGAATATTTAAATAATCAATCAAATCAAAACTCAAAAGAAAATCATCAACAAACAGAACCAATATCAACTACAGATAAACAAACAAAGCAGAAAATAGACACTAAAATAGAAAATGAATCAAAACCAACCACAGCAACCACTGAAACCTCTGGTTCTTCTTCTTCTTCATTAGATGCTTTAACTAGTCAATTAAATGATAATATTATCCCTGGACAAGCAAAAGTTATACCTGAAGGTTCCAAAAAAGATGATTTCCTAACTCATATTTTCGATAATTTAGATCCATATCTAGATACATATTTAGTTTATTCAAAATTAAGATCAAATGGATTCAGTGAATCACAAAGTGATCAAATAATTTATTTATTAATATATCAATTAAATTCAAAATTATCAAAATTATCAACAATTTATAGTCAAAAGAATGAATTAGAATCAGAACAATATTTATTTGAAAGTGCACAACAAGAAATTAGAGTTGATATAACAAGATCAAGAGAACAACATGCAAATGAATTATTAGCATTAGTAAACATTTTAGAACGTGATTTTAAAACTATATCAGATGAATTAAATAATGATTTTTTAGTATTAAAAAATGATTCACAAGTTGTTATAAATGATTCAAAACTGGAAAATACATTAAATTCAAAGAAAATGTTTTTAAGAATTCAAGAAACAAATCATAAAATAAGTTCTGAATTAGATTCTGCTATAAGATCAGAAATTGAAAGTTTAAGATGGAATTTATCACGTTGGGGGTTAATTACTTTATTAGTTGGTGTATTTGTAAGTGGAGTTATATTAAAATTTAATTGGAATAAAGAAGATAAAAATACTGCAAAAGAATTTGTACCATTGGTAATTAGAGAACCAAGTGAATATGAAGATGATGATGATTATCATACAGATTTAGATAGAATAAGTATTGACTAATGAAATAAACACTCTGTACTTCTAAAATTCTGATTTTAAATTCAAAATCTTTAAGTGAAGATGTTGGCAGAACCCATTATTTATGAATTGGTATAATAAAGCAATCTGAAAAAAAAAAAAAAATTAATTTCAACTTTCATTCTTCCTTTTAGATTATGTCACAAGTTATTAATGAAACTTGTAAATCAAAAGCTTGTGCAATACAGAATTGTTTACAATCCAATGGTTATAATGAATCAAAATGTACAAAACAAATAGATGAATTATATAAATGTTGTAAAGAATTTTATGAATCAAATGGTTTAAATTCTAAAAGTGTTTGTTGTCCAAAATTTAGTTTATTACAATTAAAATTGAAACAAAGATCATTAGGTCAAATAGATGCAAAACTAATTGAATAAAATACCAACTAAGTATGTTTGTTTAGAACCGCGTAGTCAATTCATTAAATCTAAAAAGACACGAACAAAATAAGGCTGGTAAAAACATTTCAATTTATGGCATTACCCGAGCACGAATAATATCACATAGTGAAAAGATTATATGTCTTGGATCATATAAACCGTGACTCTAATGGGCGCCAATGTTAAAAGACATTGTATTAAAGAGAAGAAAAAGAAGAAAAGAAGAAGATGGAAAAAAAAAATTTCAATTTATATAGTAAAAAAAATTTATCTATATACACACGTGACTTTTTTGGTTTATATCATCAATCCTTTTTCCTAATTTTATCATATTCCATTGGATCAGTTATATAATTTTTATATATTGAAGAATCATCAATCCATAAATATTGTCCACTTACATTCTTCATTGAATTATCAACTTTAACATTCAGTTCAAATTCTTTTACAACTTTATCTAATTCAATTGGTTCAACCCCCAATTCTTCTAATTGTTTTTTTAACATTGCAATATGTAATGACATTTTAAACAGTCTTTTGCCAACTTCTTTTCTTTCCTTTAATATTTGTAAATCTCTTTGCTTTTTATCTTTTTGATAATTTAATTGTTGAATTTGTAATGCTTTTAAATTTATAGCTGTTGTTTCTTGATGTAATTTATCTAATTTTATTCTTGATGTATAATTATCAATGGCAATATATGCTAATGCAAACATGGCAATTAAAGTACTAATTTCTTTTAATGAACCTTCATTTGAAGAAGTATGAGTAGAATCAATTGATTTATTACTACTTCCACTACTATTTGACTTATTATAATCATTTATCAATGAATCATATGTTGATGTAGATTTTGAATTTGAATTATATCGATTATCATAGGTTGGTGGTAAATTATTTGAATTTGAAAAATGGGAAGGCGGTACACTGAAGAATCTTTTAAAGATATTCTCTCTGATTGATGATGAAGATTTGATAGTTGTTGATAGTTTATACATTTCTATTTAACGTGGGGGTGGGTCAAAATTGACAAAAGAAAGATTCAACGAGAAAGAGAGACACTAAATTTCAACAAAATAAAGAAGAACAATTTTGATTACTTTTTTATGCTTTTTCGTATATTATATATAAGTGTAAAAGGATTGAATTGTTGATGATTGATGATAATTATAGATTTGAATAATTTGCTTAATGTCTTCTTGATTCAGCAATGATTTTATTCATTTCTTCAACTTTTCTTAAAGCTCTTTTATGAGTACCTAATCTTTTTTTAGCTAATTTCTTTGCTCTTTTTTCACCAGCATTTCTAATTAATTCAATTAATCTTCTTTCATATGGAGCTAAACCTGAAACTTCTTGAACAATTGATCTAACAAATACGGTTCTTTTTGATAAAGCACCTTTTCTGTATGAGATTTTTGGTTTAGTTTCTTTTGGTGAAACTTTATGACCTTTGTTTAAACCAACAGCAATACCTAAAATAAAATTGTTAGTAATTTGAAACTTGAAACAAATTTCTAATCCAATAAAACAAAAGAAATAAACTTGTAAATTGATATCGGTCAACTTGAACGTTTTCCATCCTTAATCCCTTTTTAATTCAAAAACAATTTTGAAAATACTCATATCTCATCTTGATTCATTAATTTATCCATGACTTTTGGTTCTGTTTGATTCTGGTGCTTTTGTTTTCATCAATAGTTTGGTTCATTTGTTTATGTTGTTTAGATCAGTTGGTAGTTTGATGAGTTGAACATACCTGACTTAGCCATTATTAATGATATATTTTATTATAGTAAGAAAAATTTCAAATATTAAAAATTTTCAATATTGTAAAAATAACCTTTTTTTTCGATTAAAGTTTTAGTGCGACATTTCACACCTTTGAGTCTTATGTAAGCAGTACCGTTAAAATTATGTAATGGTTGTGTCACCTGACACTCACGTGTATCTACATTCCATTTAGGGTTTACAGTATTCTTGTCTATTACTACTATTTACACAATAAATTTAGTTAAATCAACATTATATGAATCTAATTTATTAATCAATTGTTCATATGATAACCAAGAATAATCTCTTTCCAATATTGATTGTTTAATAGGATAATAAATATCTTTTTGTACTTCATTATATAACAATGGTAATAAATCTTGTTTATCAATTATAAATTTTCTACCATCTTTATGTTTATATAATATAGGTTTATCATTAATATAACCTCTTTCATTTTGTAATTGTTTTTGAATCAATTGATATCTTAATTTCCATCCATATAATCCCATAGTTTTAATTCTTGCCGATGTACTTTTTAATAAATAATTATCTAAACCACCTTCTTTAGTTAATGTTCTTAATAATTTTGTACTTACTCTTGTTTGAATTTTCTTATTTAAAATTTCAGACCATAAACTTGCTCTTTGAATATTTGGTAAATGACATCTTTTATTTTTAGTTAAAAATTTTGAACTAGTTTTTGATCTTTTACGTTGTAAACCTCCATAAAGACCAAAATTTTGTCTTTTAAAGAATCTTGTTTCATATTTATATTTTGGAAATTCTGGTATTGATTTTGGTACTAATAATTTTTTTGGATGAATTTGATTAATTTCATATTTTGTTGTATCATCAATTTTCTTAATATATTTTGTAATTTTATAAGTTTGATCATATTTAAATCCTCCTTTTCTTTTTATTGTTGAATTGATAGATGATGTTGAAAATGAAAATGAATGTCTTAGATTATTAGTTGATATTATTATTGATGAATTAATTATATTTGGTTTTGGAAACATAAATGAATGTGCATGATTATTAATTAATGGTGTAATATTTTTAAACAATCTCATATTTGCATTTATGTGTATCTCCTAGAGATTCTAATGGAACTATTTACAATATCACTATTTGAATGATTGGAAATTTGTTTGTTAAATTTTTTTTTCGTAAGTGTTGAGAATGTGTTGGACACGAATTTAATTTACAACTAATTGGCTGCAAATTGAAAATAAAAAATTCATTTAACAGTTGTTTCGATTTTGAGCTCTTCTAATAATATAAAATGATATGTATCAGTATACTAGATTAATTGTTGTTGAAAGTTTTATTGTACTTATCAAAAGAACGTTTTCGAATAAAATTTATGTATGAAACTATTACATTTAAACAAAAACAGCTATTGAATAAATAAGATCAGCCAAACAATCAATGCCAAAAAGTAAGTAGATCAATGGGTATCTAATTTAAAAGAAATAAGAAACCATTTATTCAATATAATCAATTCCAAAAACAACAATTAACGGGTTTTTAATAATACTGAAAAGCTCCTTATCCAATACAAGTCAAATGTAGTTATATTTTCCAATCTATTTCTTAGCACAAATGAATCTGTATCTAAGCAAAAAAATTCTCAAATTATATATAGGTGATACTTGATCGATTCATATCAATAAAAAAATCACTTGTAATGGAAATATTTTCCCTTTCGATATTAAGTAAGATAAAATAGAAATCATTTTAAGAGCAAGTGCTTTCCATCAATCATCATTAACTCAGGTAAAAAGTTGTAAATGGCTACAACAAGTTTAAATCCTATAATTTTACCAAAAATTAGAAAATGCACAAAATTTAAACCTACTTTAAAAAAAAAGCAAGAAATTTCAGAAAAAAATAATTAAACAATTTATAACAATTTCTCAAAAGTGAATTTGAAAAGTTAAATTCAATGTAAATCAAACAATTATTATAAATCGAAAATCTCGCTTAATTTTAATTTTACGGGATCTTAACAAATCACACACGACCAATGTTTAAGGCACAAAGATATAGTTATACTGCATATAACCAATGATGGAAATATACAAAATGCATAAAACGGTGATGAGTAGAAGTTAAAATTACACAATAACTAAACTCAAAAGCAAAAAAAAAAATTAGAGAAATAGAAGAAGAGTTAAAAAACAAATTGAATCGATTTTTACTGGTTAATCTAATCTACACCCATTTATTTAGTTCATATAAATACTGAATGAAAAACTTAAAAGTTTATAAGTCATGAATTGAAATATTAATTTTACTAAGGGATCTCTTATATTTTCTTGTATTAAAAAAAAAAAACAGATCTTTTAATTTTGGTTGTCCAATTATGCAACTATTACATAACACTGCTTTATCTAATTACATAATTGGTTTCTTATCAATCAAATTAAATTTTAATATAGGTTTTTCTCTTCTTATAATTGATACTAACCATCCAATGATATTTATACCAATTAGTGAAAAGATGAATTAGTTTTGAATCAAGAGTATCTAATACTTAACACTATAAATTGAACAATTGATTACAATTTAATTCCGAAAACTATGTTTTTTTTACCTAAGCACATTTTAATAAACTACATCTCTTTTTCGATTAGTAAATGAATTAAAAAAGTTATAATTGAATAGAAATAGAATTGGTTAAGCTTTTTATTATAAGACATAAAAAGAAGAAGAAGATAGGATCCAACTCCCATCTTTGCACAAAGATATCATTTAACCTCCAATCCGTCTATTATTGACTAAAAGATGGAGGATATTTTATGAAAAAATGGTATAAAATTGGTATAAAAATAATAAATTATGAGAGAAAGAAAGGAAAAAAAAATTAGATAGTAATAAATTTTGTATCATCAAATTTCTCTATTATAATTTTTGTATATTCAACAATTAAATTATTACTATCTATTATTATTTATTATATACATTCACATTTATTACTAGATTGCAACATCATTATATAACATGGCTGATTTTGCTAAATCAATTTTTGGTTTAAATAAACACAAGACTAACAATAATAATAATAATAATAATAATAATAATAATACTCATAATCCATCATCATCTACTCCAACACCACCACCATCATCTCATTCAAATCCATCATCAATAACACATACTCATCAATCAAAACAACCAATTCAACAACAACAACAACATCAACAACCAAACTATCATCAATTCAATGATCAACGACATCAACAACCATCTCAACAACAATACGATCAATATTCTGAAGATCAAACTAGCAAATTCTTACCAAAAGGTCTAGTGAACTTAATGCCAACTACACCAGTCTCAAACAATTCATCTGTATATGGTACCACTACAACTAAAACTTCCAATGATCCTGAATCATACTTGAATCAAACTTTTAAATCAAATAATGATTATCAACAACAACAACAACAACAGCCAATGAATCATCATAATTTTAATCATCCTCATTATTATCAACAAAATATAGGTTATCAATTACAACAACCACCTGTACCATCACAAAATAATCAACAAACATCCTCTTCCTCAACTATTTCATCTCAATATAATCAAGATCCAGTTATCATCACTACTGATGAAACTGGTCAAACTATAAATCCAGATGATGCAGTAACACATCCAAAAGGAAAATTAAAAGTTACTATTATTGAAGCAAAAGGTTTACAAGCTACTCAACCTTATGTTGTTTGTAGTTTTGAAAGTTCAGAATCTGTTACTAATGGACCTGATTCATTTGGTAAATCACCAATGATGAATAATAATAATAATAAATTACCAAATTCAAATCAAAATTCAAATATTTTACCAATGAAATCAAATTCAAAGTCAAATCAAAGACCTGGTTTATATCAAAGACAATTATCAACACCACAATTAAATTTATCTTCTGAATCTGATAATAATCCAATTTGGAACCATGATGCATTATTTGATGTAATTGGTTCAAAATCAGAATTAGATATATCAATTTATGATGGTGCCAAAGATGATGCATTTTTAGGTCATGTTAGAATATTCCCTCAAACAACAATAAATAAAAAATCATCAAATGAATGGTTACAATTATCAGCAAGAGTTATTGGAGAAAAAGTTTCTGGATCAATATTAATTAAATGGGAATATACATCATTAAAAAATTCAAAATTAAATTTTGGACCTGATAATTTTGAATTTTTAAGATTATTAGGTAAAGGAACATTTGGACAAGTTTTTCAAGTTATGAAAAAAGATACTTTAAGAATTTATGCAATGAAAGTTTTATCAAAAAAAGTTATTGTTAAAAAAAAAGAGATTGCTCATACAATTGGTGAACGTAATATTTTAGTTCGTACATCAACAACATCATCACCATTTATAGTTGGATTAAAATTTTCATTTCAAACACCAACTGATTTATATTTAGTTACAGATTATATGTCAGGTGGTGAATTATTTTGGCATTTACAAAAAGAAGGTAGATTTTCTGAAGATAGAGCAAAATTTTATATAGCAGAATTAATTTTAGCTTTAGAACATTTACATGATAATGGTATTGTATATCGTGATTTAAAACCAGAAAATATTTTATTAGATGCAAATGGTCATATTGCATTATGTGATTTTGGTTTATCAAAAGCAAATTTAAATAATGATGGTACAACAAATACATTTTGTGGTACAACAGAATATTTAGCACCAGAAGTTTTATTAGATGAAAGTGGTTATACAAAAATGGTTGATTTTTGGTCATTGGGTGTTTTAATATTTGAAATGACATGTGGTTGGTCACCATTTTATGCTGATAATACTCAACAAATGTATAAAAATATTGCATTTGGTAAAGTTAGATTCCCCAAAGAAGTTTTAAGTTCTGAAGGTAGATCATTTGTAAAAGGTTTATTAAATAGAAATCCAAAACATAGATTAGGTTCAACAAATGATGCAAGAGAATTAAAAGCTCATGGGTTTTTCAATGATATAGATTGGAATTTATTAAAATCAAAATCAATTCCACCACCTTTTAAACCTCATTTAAGTTCAGAATTTGATACATCAAATTTTGATCCTGAATTTACATCAGAATCAACAATTGCTTTAAAAAAACAAATGGAAATGGCTTCAACTCCTTTATCACCAGGAATTCAAGCAAATTTTAAAGGTTTTACATATATTGATGATTCAACAATGGATGATCATTTTGGTAAATCTTTAAGAATGAATACTTTTAAAAGTCCTGGTTCATTTATACCAGGAAATCCAAACTTACCACCAGATGAAGACGTAATTGATGATGATCAAATTGAAGAAGAAGATGAAATGGAAATAGATGAAGATCATCCAATGGATTATGAATTTGTTAATGGTAGATTTGACCTATAAACTACTTCAGTTCAACTTTGAATATTTAATGTTTTTTTTTCATGTTCTGTTCTTGCTTGTTTTAATTAAAGAGACTATTAAATCATATTTTATATAGAGTTATTTTAGAGAAAATTAAGTATTATTTTTAATCTTAATATATATTATACATTATTAGTCGTGTTTTGTGTTCAAACGGAATCCAAAAAAAATTAAAATAATATTGACAATCCAAAATAGATTAATTGTTGTTGTAATATGCCGCATCCAGGAAGACCGAAAGGTCGTATGAATAAGAAAACTCAACAAGCATTAGCCCAATCTCAAGCAGAAGCATTGGCAAGAAGTCAAGGTCAAATTCATGGACGTTCTAATTTTAATCAATCATATAATAATAATTCAAGTCAACATTTAAACCATATATATCCACCACAAGCACAACAACCACAGACCCAATTCCAACAACAACAACAACAACAACAACAAACTACAATGAAAGAGGAATCTGGAGTTCAATTACACGATGAAGCAGATTTAATCTCATTTCGTAATGATGCTTTATATCGATATGTTACCAATCATGAATATATTGAAAATATTACATCAAAATTAATTCATACAAATAAAATCATTCCACCAAGTTTATATCCAATTATAAATAAACGATCAGAAAATGAATATGATGATTTAAAACCTCAAGATATATATTTTGGTGATTTAGAATTAATGAAAGATGTAGATATGAGATTGAAAAAAAAATTAAGAATTATGAATACTGAAGATGATCCAAATTATAAAGCTTATTTATTTGATATTGATTTTTATAAATTTCAAAAAGATAAAGTATTAAAATTAAGTGAAATTCAACAAAATAGAAATTTAGATTTAAATACTTTGAAAGTATTAGAAAATGAATTAAATGATATTATAAAAGAACTGAAATTTAAATATAAAAAGCAATGTAAAACTTATCCATCAACCAAATTATATTCAATATCAATAAAAAATATAAATCCAAATTTAAAAATTGATCAAGCACCAGATAATTATAATCCAAATTCAACAATAATCAATTCTAATTCAAGATTAAGTTCTGATATTGATTCTTATTCAAATATGAATAATATATTTCAATTTGATCAAGATCAAGATCAAGAACAAGAACAACCAGAAAAATTCAATTTGAATTCAAATCCACAACAACATGAATTTGTTAAAACTAATGCTAATGATTCAAATGATTCAATATTAAATTCTCCATTACCTGGTAATTTAATTAATCGTGAAAATCTTGAGAAAAATCAACAAGAAATTTTAAATCATCATCAAATTTCAAATCCTTTAAATAAAAGAAATTCTACTGTACAAGAAAGAGCTCAACAAGAAGCTCAAAAGGAATCTCATAAAGATCCATTACCATCACCACCTCCATTACCACCAACTGAAAAAGAGATAAATCAAGTTGAACAATCTATACAATCAAAACCACCAATACTATCACAAATACCACAATCTCAATACCAAGAACAACCACAACCACAACCACAACAACCACCACCACAAACAGAAGAGGCAATCATGGATAATTTGTTCAATGATAATGTTAATGAAATGGATCCACTGGCTATTGTAAATGATGATATAGGTGATTTATATAATTTCGATAGTAATGGTGATGATAATCTAATGAATCAAACTGATTTTGAACAAGATTTCTTAAACCAAATCAATCAAGGAATGGATTAATATATAATAATAACTGTTTAATATTTCTTTATCTCTCTCGTTTATCTCTTGATGAAAAAAAGATTTCAATTTTCAAGTTTTAAATTTCAAATTTTATAGAATCCAAATGGATCAAGATCTGAATGGTAATGGATTTGTTTATAAGAAATCTTCACCACCAATTCAGTCAACAAAACCTTCATTATCATCAAATAATTATAATGTCATACCTACTAGATCAAAAATAAGACAACAAAAATTAAGATATACATTTATAGGTTATTTAATTGTACTTTTATTCTTATCAATTACACAATTTATTGGAGTTTGGTTTTTCAAACTGGGATTTTTATTATCAAGAAATGTTTTACCAAATATATCAGAAACAACAACAACTTTTGAACCAAAATTTAAAAAATCAATTTTTTTAGTTATTGATGCTTTAAGATTTGATTTTGTTATACCAATACCTGAATCAAAAGAATATTATCATAATAATTTCCCTATTTTATATGATTTATCAAAATCAAATAATGGTTTGTTGCTAAAATTTATAGCTGATCCTCCAACAACAACTTTACAAAGATTAAAAGGATTAACTACTGGATCATTACCAACATTTATTGATGCAGGTTCTAATTTTGATGGTGATTCTATCGATGAAGATAATTGGTTATTACAATTGCATAAAATTAATAAAACAATTGCATTTATGGGTGATGATACTTGGCAAGCATTATTTAATGAATATATTAATCCAAATTTAAATTTTCCTTATGATTCTTTAAATGTATGGGATTTAGATAGTGTTGATAATGGAGTAATTTCACATTTATTTCCTTTACTAGAAGATGAATCAAAATGGGATTTCTTAATTGGACATTTTTTAGGTGTTGATCATGTTGGTCATAGATATGGTCCAAATCATTTTTCAATGAAAACAAAATTAAATCAAATGAATGATGTCATAACTAAAATAGTTGATAATTTACAAGATGATACCTTGTTAGTGGTGATTGGAGATCATGGAATGGATTCAACAGGTAATCATGGTGGTGATTCAATTGATGAATTAGAAAGTACATTATTTATGTATAGTAAAAATCATGAATTTTTTAAAAAAAATGAATCATTTTATAATATTTCTGATTGTGGTTTAAATTATAGACAAGTTAATCAAATAGATTTAGTATCTACATTATCAATTTTATTTGGATTACCTATTCCATTTAATAATTTAGGTTTTCCAATTGATGAAGCTTTTAACCACCAAAATTTAATTGAAGCAATAAAATTAACAATAAATCAAATTAAATCATTTAGAAATTTAACACCAATTTTACAAAATTCATTAATTGATGAATATAATTTAACTCAGACTTCAACAAATTTTATTGAAAATTCAAAAAAGTACCAAAATAAGTCCCTTCAAGAATGTAAAAAATTATGGGCAAAATTTGATTTAAGATTTATTGGAGTTGGAATTGGGATTTTATTTCTTTCATTAACATTTATGATTACTTATTCAAGATCAATACCAGCAGTTAGAGTACTGACTATGTCATTTGAATTTATTGGTTCAGTTATAGCAATGACAATAATGGGTATAGTTTTAAGTTTTTCAATTTCAATAGTTTTAAAACCAAATGATTTTGATTTAAAAACATGTATATCAATTGGAGCTGTTTTGGGGATGGTTATTGGATTTTGGGCACCAATTATGGATAGATTTAGTATAAATTTTTTAATTCAACAAATTATTGATTTTTTTAAATATAATTTTAATAGTTGGTCATTTTTAGGTATATTATTTGTTATATTTCATTGTTTAATTTTTGCATCGAATTCATATATAATTTGGGAAGATAAATTAATACCATTTTTTTTAATTACATTTGGTTTTTGTTGTATTTATTCATTTTCAATCAATAAATCTTTGGGTACAAATGAAAAAATTTTAGGTTTAATACATTCAATAACATTTACAATTATAACAAGATTAGTATCAATGATTAATCTTTGTCGTGAAGAACAAAGACCATATTGTAAAACAACATTTATAACAAATTGGTGGTTAATAATTTTATTAGGTTTGATGATTTTTTTTTTACCAAATACTATAAAATCATTTTATAAATTATCAAATTCATATCATTCAGCAGCTCCATTATGGATTGAAACTGGATTAAAATTTTTATTATTTATGAATTTTATATATTGGTTTATTGAATTTATTCAAAATAATGAATTTTTTAATAAAATAAATTTTAATTTATTAAAATCAATTAAAATTGCAATTGCAAGATTAGTTTTATTTATTTCATTGATATTGGCTAATTTAAGTTGGTCAAGAGGACCATTATGTGTTAAATTGGAAATGAAAAAAGAAGAAGAAGAAGAAGAACTGGAATCTGCATTGATTTTAGGTTATGAAAATGTTTATGGATCATCATATTTTTTATTAGTTTTAAATTTTTCTATTGCAATTATGTTAACAACAAAACCAATTGGAGCTATATCACTTTGTGGATTAATTATTCAAATACTTTCATTATTAGAAATATTTGATTTATTACAATTAAGAAAAAATTTAATATCACCAATTATATTTGGATTATTAAGTTTTTTACATTTTTTCAGTACAGGACATCAAGCTACTATACCATCAATCCAATGGGAATTAGGATTTATGACAACAGAATCAATAATTTTCCCTTTTACTCATTTAAATATTTTATTAAATACATTTGGATCATTTTTAATAATTTCAATTTCAATTCCTTTAATTACATTATGGAAAATTAAACCTTCATCAAAACCAATTACATTATTATCACAAATTATAACAAATATAACTACATTAATTACATATCATCTATTTATTGGATTAAGTAGTTTAATATTTGCAGCACATTTTAGAAGACATTTAATGGTTTGGAAAATATTTGCACCAAGATTTATGTTAAGTGGGTTATTGATTATATTATTAAACATTTTTTTAATTATTTTTACATTATGGTTTGGAACAGGTAGAATTATAAATCAAATTAATAGAATTTTTGGTAAATAGAAGGAAATATATAACCCTATTTATTACTAGGAATTTGGTAGCGGTTAAATCTATTTTTATATGAAATAGATTTTGTTTCAATTTTTTATTTATGTTGATAATAAATAAATTATTAATTTTACTACCATATGTTTTTGCTATAGATACATCAACATTTGAATCTTCATTTACAAGGGAACACTTACGAGTGTTGAGTAATGAAACAAAATCATTATTTATTCATAGTTGGTCATCATATATGAAATTTGGATTTCCATTTGATGAAGTTAAACCAATAACTTGTGAATCATATGGACCTGATTTTAAAGATTTGGATAATACAGTTCGAAATGATGCAATGGGGAATATCTCATCTACAGTTTTAGATAATTTAGATACATTAATTATAATGAAACAATTTGATCAATTAAATATTGTTTTAAATTATTTAAAATTGAATCAATTAAATTTTTTTAATCAAGATACAATAATTCAAGTATTTGAAACTACTATACGACATCTTGGTGGATTATTATCAGCACATTTAATTTTAACAGATATTTTTCACAATGAAATAAAAGGTTATGAAGAAATATCAGAAATTGTTTTGAATTATGATGGATTTCTATTAGATATGGCATATGATTTAGGTTTAAGATTGATTCCAAGTTATAAAACTTCAACTAATATTCCAGTTCCAAGAATTAATTTAAAAAATGGATTAAAAAATGTACCACCAAATTTACAAAGAGATGCATGTAGTTCTGGAGCTTTAACACCAATATTAGAATTTACATTATTATCAAAATTAACTGGTGATTATCAATTTGAATATTATACTTCATTAACTTGGTGGAAATTATGGTCATCCAAATCAAATTTAAATTTATTACCAATGACAATTGATCCAATTTCAAATCAATGGAAAGATTCTATAACTGGAATTGGTGCTTCAATTGATTCGTTTTATGAATATTCAGCAAAATTTGCAATTTTATTTAATGATAATTATATGTGGGAAATTTTTAAAATTTCTTATAAATCATTAATAATTCATCTGAGTTTGATTAATAAAGGATTTATGATTTTCCCAAATATAAATATTAATGATGGAAATATTTTTAGTGATTGGATTGATTCTTTAAGTGCTTTTTGGTCGGGTTTACAAGTTTTAACTGGTCAATTAACCGATGCAATAAAAACTCATGTTGTATATATGAAAATTTGGAATAAATTTGAATCAATACCTGAAAGATGGATTTTTCAACATTTTGAAAAAAACAAGAAGAAAATTTTCAAAGCTGATGATTCAATAAATTTAGAATGGTATCCATTAAGACCTGAATTTATTGAATCAACTTATTATTTATATAGAGCTACAAAAGATCCAATGTATTTAAATATTGGTGAAACAATTTTGAATTTATTAAAAACAAAATATTTTGCTCCATGTGGTTTATGTGGTTTACAAAATATTAAAAATGGTATTAGACAAAATAGAATGGAAACTTTTGTATTAGGTGAAACATTAAAATATTTATATTTATTATTTGATGAAAGTAATGAAATTTTTTTACATAAACCTCTAATGAAGGACAAAAATTGGATTTTTTCAACTGAAGCTCATCCATTATGGTTTAATAAAAAACTTGAAAAGAAAACTAATCAATTTGAAGAATCAAATAAAAAATTGATTGAGAAACCAATTGAATCTTATTATAGAAATTTAACAATTACTCAACCTTTTTTTGTTGATATAAATGATTCAAATATTTTAAAAATTGATCCATTTGATAAATTTAATCAATGTCAATTAAATCCATGGTTAAAATCAAAAAATTCATTTCTTGAATCATCTTATTATAAATGGAAACCATTTTTCAATTCAGATTATAAATTTGGAAACTCATTAATTAAACCAAGATACCTAAAAAAAACTTCATTAGATGGATCTACAATTGAATTAAAAAAATCATTTTTTGATAAATTTACAATGTTTGAAGATTCAAATTTATATTGTCCAAGAATTGAAACAACTCAATTTTATGAAGTATTTTGGGGTGATATAAAATTAATTAATGAAGTTGAAATTTCAAAATTAAAATTGAAAACACCATGTAAAGATTCATTGATTTTGGATGATGATTTATGGGTACCGAATCTATATGGATTAAGAATAGTATTTGAAGAATTAATTCCAAATAAAATTGATTCATTTGATAATATAATTAAACAAGATTATATCAACTCATTTCATATTGATAAAAATAATTTAATAAAATTTGAAAATTCATTACTTCGAATTAAAAAAATTAATGGAATTGAAATTAATTCAAATCAAATTATTTGGACAAGACCTTTTGAAGCAAATGTTGATGAAAAATCAAATATTGGTATAACTGATGATTCAAGGGTTATAATACAAGGTAAAGTCGTTGAAAACTTGATAGTTTATTATAATTGAAAGAAAAAGCTGAATCATAATTGATGATTCAATGAAATTCAAGGGAATATCGTTGCAAACTTGGTAGTTTATTGACAATGTCAAATCTTTTGAAACAAATTGGTATAACTGATAGTTGAACACTTGATAGTTTATCAAATCCTTTATAAAAGAGGGTTCCGAAACCAATTCTAAGGTTATTTAATAGGACATGAATGGTATAATTTATAGATTAATAGATTTATAGAATATTTAAAATTATCAACTAAACGCTACCAATCCCTTTACCATTTTAATTTTCTTTGTTACAAGCAAAAAAAAAATCAAATTGAACAATTATGAGTTATGATCCAATTCATGATACATATACGCCTTCGAAACAATTAGAGAATACTACACCAACACCGAATCGAAATTCTATTGATAATCTTATATCAAATGAACAATCACAAGAACAAGAATCAGTACAACCACTTTCAATATCAAATTTAGTATCAACCAAAGTCAAACCTAAACTGAATACAATCTCAAGTTTAATGAATACTCCACTTGAGAATGATGAAGAAAACGATGAAGAAAACGATGATGATTATAATGATGAAACAGATGTGAATTCAACAATTTTAGGTGATGATGAAGATTATACATCAACACCACCACCAAAACATCATCCTCAACAACAACAACAACTTAAAAAAGAAAAGAAACAATTATTAACTTCTTCAGCTAAAAAGAAGAAAAAAAATAATATAGCAAATGCAAAATTATCATTAAAAAAATCAGATGGTGAACCATTTTGGAGAAAAGATATTCAATATGATTTTTTAAAAGAATTATTTGATGATTCAACTCCATGTTTTACAAATAATTTCCCAGAATCAACAATTTCCAATTGTAATAATCAATCTAAAATTTCATTTGGTGAATTATATATACGTACATTAGCAGAATCAAATAAATGTAGTAGAGTTTTGAAAGAAAAATTAATTAGAGATATTGAATTAGGTAAAGCTGTTTCAATGGTTTGTATACTTGTAAATGTTGGTAGAATGAATACAACAATAAATTTTGTACCAGAAATGAAATCAACATTAAGAACTTTCCATTCAATACCTTCATTACAAACAAGTCCCGAAGGTGGTACAACTAAACAATTACAAGATACACCAAGATTAAAATCCATATTAAAAGCTGTTTGTGAAGGTGAAGAAAATAATTTAAGTTTTCTTGATGATATGATGTTAAATCCACCAAATAAAAAACCAAATACAAATATTGTTCAATTATTATTTTTATTAAGTAATTCAGTTAATGAAATTCCATATATGAATGATGAAAATGGTCATTTATTAGATTTATTTGTTGATGAAAAATATGAACCAAAAAATAGAGCAAAAAGATTATTATGGTTATTATATACTTATTTAGAAACAAATTTTAAACCTGAAGAATTGGCTTTAAACCCATTTGGTTCAAATGAAATTCCAAAACCAGAATTAATTAAACAAGATCAATTAGATTTATATGATAAAGATCCAGTTTATGAAGTTGTTTATGCTGATGAAATGTTTAAAACTAGAATGCATTTTTTACAAGATGAAGTCAAAGATAAAAAACGTGAATTTGATGATTTAAAATCAGAATCAATTGAAAATAAAAAAAGAAAGATTCAACCTCAACAATTGGAATTGGAAAAGCAACAATTTTTGAAAAGACAACAACAACAACAACAACAAAAGAATCAACAACAGAGTCAACAAAAACAACAAAAACATCAACCACCACCAATTCCACCAATTCAACAATCACAGCAACAACCTTCACAAGTTATAAATCAAAAATTTAAAAAAAATAATCCAAATGTTCCATCTCCATTATCTATGACATATACAAATTCAGAACCAGAGTCAATTAAATTTCCAATTGAAGGAATCAATGAAATATCCAAGAAATTTGGTGTTTTTGAAGAACAAATACCTGATGGGTTAGAATCAGTAAATCATAAATGTGAATTGGTTGAATTATCTAAACCTATGGTTCATGAAGTTCGTACATCTTCAAAAGCTAGTACAGCATCATTTAATAAAAAAACAATAATCTTGGGAAATTGGTTATATCGTTATTTTAAATATAAAAAATCAATTGGAAATAGATTAGTTGGTATGGAATGGGAAGATATTAGATATGAATTTATCAAAAAAGTTGAAAGTTATATGTATGAAAGTTTTGGAAAATCATTAAATAAATTAAAAGAATCAGAATTTGAAGAAGAATTTCAATTTGATTATTTCCCATTTGGTGATTATGATAAAGCTAATGAAAAAAATTCATTTATATTACATTTAATAACATTTTGTAATGAATGGTTTATAATGAAATTAAAAGAAAAGGAACCAATACCAATGAAACAAATTAAATTTGATTTAGAAAATGAAACTATTAACTATGTAGATTCATAATTGAATAAATTTTTACATATAATTTTTAATGAATTGATTATACCATATTTTAAACATAATTTTTGAAACATATCATTTATATTACCAAATTTTTCATAATGATTGTCATGTAGATCAGTTATATATATATTAATTTCATTTTCACATTCACCAATTATAATTTGTTGTAAGATTATATTCCAATTTAAAATGATCTTAAATTGATTAATTTTTAATTCAATTTGATTAATCAGTTTAAAAATTGATATTAATTTTTTTAAATCATTTGAACTAACTGAAATCAAATCTCGATTTAATACCATTTCTTTATAAATTTGACAAATTTCATGAAATGTATTTATTCTAATTTTTAATAAATTTGAAAATGAATTTAAACTATACATTAAACAATTTATCTTTTGATTTGGTAAATAATTTTTTATTAGCACATTATAGATATTTGATGATAAACTCATTAAACAATTTAAATTTGATTCTTCAATTTTAATTAAAGAATCATTTTGAATATTTATAAATAATTTAAATTTGATTTTAAAAATTAATGGTAAGATTAAATTAAATTGAATAATTTTAAATAATTTATTATTAAAATATTCATTAAAAGTTTTCAATTTATCAATTTCTAGATATGGTATAAATAATTTTAGATATCTAATTCTTTGATCCCAATTTGATGATGGATAAACCCCTAATTGATTTGTAATTTGTTTATCTTCATTTAAATTTTGATCATTTAATTTTTGATAATATTCTTGATTATTGTTATTGATTAAATTTTTCAAATTTTCTTCTAATAGGTAGTTATCTTGATTCTGTTTAAGATGATGTAGATTTAATCTTGAATCATTTAATTCATTCAATTGTTGAGATCTTTGATTTAAAAGTTTATCTCTTTTTATTAATAATTCTTCTTTCAATTGAATAAGTGAATCAATGGAATTCAAATCAAAATCAACATTCTTTTTGGGTGACTCCTCGTTTTCATCATTTGATGATGATGAAGGATTTAATTCTGAAAAATCATGATTTATTTCACTTGACATTTGCAATCAAAATAAACAAAAAAAAATTAATCAAAATACGAAATGTCATATATATCTGAACCAGAATTAAAACGAGTATGTATCAAGAAAGGATCCAAAAATGATTGACTAACCAATTTAGTATATGAATAAAAGGATATCTATCCAATTGCACGGTACAAGAAAAGTTACCGGTATATTATCAGGATTTGATGTATGTAATAAGACACTAATAACAATTAGGTTACTAACAGTTTAAGATATTTTTGAATCTAACATTGATTGAAGCATTGGAAGTGAAACAGGATGGTGAAAAGATGAGTATTGGTACAATTGTATGTAATTTATCACCAACTGAATCGAATTTATACTAACATTTCAAGATTATCAGAGGTAATTCAATCCTTTCAATAGAAGTATGTTTGAGAAATTATGAGTCAAAGACCCTTTACTAACGGTTTCAATAGGCAATGGATAAGTTATGATAAATCTATAAGTTTATATTTTAATGTATCTAATCAAATCTTTTAACCATTTCAATTCCACTATTTTTAAAATCACATTTTTCATAAAATCCTATATTTTTAACATCACAATCTAATATAACTTTATAACATCCTTTATCTTTTGCAATTTTTGTTAAATTTCGAATTAAAAAATTTCCAATTTTTTTACCTTGTTCAGTTTTATAAACACTTATATCTTCAATATGACCTACTTTACCACATTGATGGATTAATTTCGATTCAATAAATAACATCCCAGTTGCCACTATCATATCATGTTCATTAGTTATAACATATGGATTATAAATATTTGGTAATGATAACCAATGATTTATTAAATTTTCAAATTCCTTTTGTTGAATTTCACCAACAGTAGTTAATACTTGTAAAGTTTCTAAATAATTATTATCATAATCATTCAATTGAATTTTTCTAAATGTATAACCTTTTGGTAATGATAATTGTGTCATATTACTAGCTAAAGAGATCGAAGAAAAAAATGAAATTTCATCAATACATTAATTATAATACAAATATCACGAATGATGTTCTAAATAATCATTAATCATTACCATATCCCATCTTTTTGTAATATTGGTTTCTAAACAACCAATTACAATTTCATATAACCATTCAAATTGTTTATTTTCTTTGGTTATATATTCATTCCAATCTTTTTGTAAACCCTTAAATTCATCTTGTCTTTTTAAATCAACCATTGATTGTGATTGTAATAAAACAGAAGCAGGTATACCATTTTCTTCGTCATCTTGTTCGTTTGGTTTCTTTTTAAGTATCCATTCTAATAAACATGCCTTTTGTAAATCTAATTTATTAAATTTTCCTGCTGTTATCATTGCTCTTAATCTTGGTTCATATTGATGTTGAAATGGTAATTTTCCAACACACATTGCATAGATTAATACTCCTAATGCCCATACATCTGCCAGAGGTCCTAATGGTGGTGGTGAAGGTTGTAATAATTCAGGTGATGCATAAGGTAATGAACCAATATGAGAATGAGGTAATTCTGAATCTATTCCATCTTCTTTGAAAGAAGTAGATCTCTTGAAATGATTTGGTGATGATGAACTAGATATTTCAGGTGTTAATGGAACTGATTGTAATGAAGGACCATGATTTTTAAAAATTAAACCAATATTTAAATCATCTTTGAATAATTTTTTTGTATTTTCACTTTCACCTCCATTAAAAGGTTTTCTCATTTCAGTATTTGATGATTTACTTCTAATCATTAAGTCTGATTCTTTTGGTTCATATAAAGGGATTTTCTTTGATGAAGATTTTCTACTAATTCTTGAACTATAAATTCTTGACATTCCAAAATCACATAAAATCATTTTAAATTTATCTTGATCATCTTTTTCTAATAAAACATTTTCTAATTTAATATCACCATGTACAATTCCCTTTTCCTCATGCATATATAATAAAGCTTTTACAATTTGTTTTGTACAATCAATTACTTTATTTAATCTATCAATTTGTTTTTTGATTGAAAATTCTATTGAACCAGAGTTCAAATTTATACCTGAGTTATATTGACCCCATGATGAAACTAATTCAAATAAAGTACCACCATTAATTCTATTCATAATACAAAATATACAATCATTTGTTTCTAAATGATCAATTAAAGGTAAAATATTCTCATGATTTAAAGTTTTCCAAATTGATATTTCTTTTTTAAAAATATCTAGAACTTTATTATTTTTTGAACCATCTTTTGATGATTTTACAATTTTTATAGCTTTTATATTACCTTGATTATCAATACATTCTCGAATTGTACCCCACGCACCAAATCCAATAATTTTACCCAATTCATAATTCATTACAAAAGCACCTTTTTCATCAACATTCTTATGTTCTTGTTGCTGTAGTGGTAATGTTTTTAAATCACTTGTTGAAGTTCTTTGTAACAATCTATTTGCAATTGTATTATTTCTTGATTTCCTTATAAAACTATTATTATTTGAATTATACCCACCAATACTACCACTTTTTGGAGTTTTTGAACCAGAACCAGAACCAATACCAAAATAATTTTTTGCAAATAATGAAAATTGTGAATAATCTATTGATTCACTATATGATTGAACCATTTTTTTTCTTTGTGAATAAGGTAATTCATTAAAATTTGGTGGTAAACTATTTAGGATCATTTCATAATTTATATCACCACTTATTGGATCAATAATTGATTTTTGTTTTTTAAAAACATTTGATTGGAAATTTGATTCTCTTTTATTTTTATATTCATTTGATTTTTTTAAAGAATCAGCTGTAATTTCAACAATTTCATCATCATTTTGAGTATGTTTTTGTTTTAAATATTCTCCTAATTTTGATATTGAAAAATTTTGTTGATTATTTGATTTTATTGGTTGTGGGGCAACTTTTGCATGTAAAAGATTTAAATCTAAATATGAAGCTTCTTTTGATCTTGGTGTATTTGATATTGAATTTATATTTGAATTTGGTTGGGTTATTGTATCAGAACCTCTATTCCATTTATATATCATATCAGCAAAATTTAAACCTGGTATATATTCATCTTCTAAACCTTTATTATAATAAAAATTAGAATCTATATTTGAATCATGAGATCTTGAATATAATTTTGAATCAGAATCAGAATCATTGGTTTCAAAATTATTAACTTGTGGTCGAATTTTCCCATCTTCATATATTCTATGACCAGTTTCTTGATCAAAATTATTCTTTTCAGTTTCTGAAAATCTTCTAGTTGATCGAAAACTATAATTTGAATTTGAATTGGAAGATTGTTTTCTAGTTTTTGGTATATCTAATTCATTTGTGGATGGAATAGGGGATGTAACTTGATTAAACTTCGAATCATCTAGTAAGCTGACTGTTGATACTTTTGGTTGAGATTTCAATGGAATATCCATCTAATTTAAAATCAAATTGAAAAGGGACTATTTGAAGAAAAAAAATAATTTGGAAATGAAAATGAATGATTGATTGTAAAACTTACAAGAAAATCGACATGTAGTTGAATTCGATTGGCGCTGAGATAGAATACAAGATGGGATGGCTCTAACTTAGATTGTATGGTTGAAAATTCAAAAAAAATGGTTTTGATTCAATGTTGAAAATTTGATGATCAAAATTGATATTTACGCTACCAAACGAAGACAGATAAACATGAAATTCGACTAAAAGTATACATTTAAAATTGAATTTAAATTGATCTAATATTGATTCTAATTTAAATCATTGGCTAATTTTTTTTGGAATTAAAATTTGATATTTTATGGAGTATTCTGGCTATCAAATAATGACAGACAATTTATGTATAACCAGTAATTAAATATTTTGGAGAGTCCTGTATCATATTACTATAAAGAATTTAAACTACTATTTACATATCCCCGAGTTATACACTTGATTTCAATGAAATTTTTTACCTAGTGACACATCCACAAATTTTAACCTCCGATAATCAGTTAAACGTCATTCACAATTCAAATTAACAATACAAAAAGCTAAATTTCTAAAACATCAAATATTTTTAATACATCAATATGATTATCAATTAGTTTCAAATACAGATATACCAGATATATGTATACATAAACGAATCAAAATCAAATAATATTTATTAAGCCCTTTTCTTTTTTGGAGCACCTTAATTCCTTCTTTTCTATCTTGAACCATAAATTTTCTATGTGATTTTGCTGGATCTATTACTCTGGAAGCCTATTTTTAAAATCTTGAAATGTTAGTCCTGAATTATTATCACCATACCATTTTAAAAATTCTGGACCTTTTATGGTTACTGTTGGATTCCAATATTGATCAAATATTTCACAATATGCTTTTCTAACACTATTTAATCTTTCCTTTTCAATTTCAAATTTGAATCATTTCTTTGAAATAAGAGTCATCATTATTGTTTTGACATAATTAAAGGATTCAAAAATTCATCATTTAATAAATCTATAGCTTGTGGTCTTTTTTCAAAATCCAATTCAAAAGTTTTTAATAAAAATTCATTTGCTTCCAAAGTACACCATTCAGGTATATTTGGATAAATATGATTACCAATTTTAAATAAAGCTTGCATTTGACTTAAATTTGGAAATGGATGATTACCAGTAAACATTTCAATAATTAAACAACCAACAGACCAAATATCTGCTTTTTTAGTATAAATGGATTTTTTAATAACTTCAGGTGACATCCAATAAATTGAACCTTGTAATTGTTCTCTTTTACCAGTTTTTTTAAATTTTTCTTCATCTTCAATTAAATTTGAAATTTTTTTTGATATACCAAAATCACCAATTTTTACAGTACCCTTTATATCAATTAAAATATTTGCCCCCTTGATGTCTCTATGAATTATACTTTCATTATGTAAATAATTTAATCCAATTAAAACTTGTCGTATAAAGTTTCTAATTAATGGTTCTTCAAATGGTCCATAAGAATTTAACATTGATTGAACTGAACCACCAGGTACATATTCTAAAAAAATGTTTAAATGGTCATAATTTGATGATGAACCAAAATATCTAACAATATTTTCATGATTTAAATCTTTTAATAATGAAATTTCTTGTTGTTGTTCTTTAAATTTTTCAATTGTTTGATTATTTAATAAAATTTGTTTAACTGCCATTAATTCACCTGTAAATGGATTCATACCAAGATAAACAGTACCAAAACTACCAGAACCAATTTTTGCACCTTTTAACCAATTTTCTGGAACTATTGATTCTTCTTGATAATAATCCTCTTCATCATCTGATAAATCTATTAATTCAATTGTTGATTTACGATGATTTAATAAATTTTCATTATTTGCAATTGATAATCTATGAAATTTAGATTCCATTTCATTTGTTGCTTCATCTATTGAATTTATATGATTTACCATTACATCACCAATTGTTTTAGTGGTAATATTTGAAAAAATTGATGATGAACCATTTTTCAATTGTACACTATATCGTACTGAATTTCTAATAGTTTGTTGTAAAACTTTTTGATTTGAATTTGGAAAATATTCTGCTAAATTTGATGAAATTAATTCACTTGGAGGTCTTTGACCAAAAAAATTTCTTAAATTTGATCTAATAGGTGGATTTAATTTTGTTTTAGTTCCCTTTAATTTATTCATTATTTTTTGACTTGTTTCAATTGCTTGTTTTGTTGGTAATTGATTCTTAGGTATTAACATTATTCTATGTTTTTCTAATCTTTCTGGTGAATAACAAATTGTAACTAATTCAACATCATAAAGTAATTGAATTGTTGGTTCAATTAAATTATCATATTGATCATTATGTATATATGTATCAAATTGAATTGTATCATTTGATTTAAAACCTAATTTTTTAAGAATTTTACGTTTTATAGATTGAGCATTGAAACAACCAGTTACATTAACTTTTTTAATTGAACCATCTTGTAATATGAATGTAATGGTTTTTGATTCTGATACATTTCCATTATCAAGAAATTCATCTATGGAAACTTCCTCTATATTCTTATATAATGATGAAATATTTATTAAATTATCAATTTTTAAATTTGAAATTGAAATTTCTAATCTTAATCGATCACCTAATTTATTTATACCAATTTCTTTTAAACTATTTGAATCTAATTCAGATAATAAATCAAATGTTATTCCATTTTCAACAAATTTTGAATAATATTGTTGACAATTGGATTTTGTTAACCATGATTTAACCTCTTTAAATTCAAAATCTGAATCTGTCATAATTAAAGAAAAAAAATCTCGTAAATCTCGCGATAACAAATGGAATGTATATTTAGGATTCCCCAGTTCTAGTTCAGTTTCTTTCTTTTCGATTCATCGTGGGTCTAATCAGGAGCAAAGAGTTGAGTTAGTTCCCCTGGTATACCAGTTTTACTAACAATTGTTCATCGAAGATTTTCTGGTTCACTTCTGTTACTATCGATATCATAAACTTATAATCTTCCAACATCGTATATTTAAGTCCCTAAGATTCTCCTGATTTCCTAACTAAAACTTGTTCATCGAAGATTTTATCTGGTTCAGTTTCTTTTCTTTTCCAAGTTTTGATTTCACCTTTTTCTGTATCAATATCATAAATTCTTAATCTTCTAATATATCCATTATAACCACCATAACCACCATTACCAACACCACCACCATAACATAACCAAATTTCATTTCCATCTTTTTTATCTAAGAAACAAAAATCATTACAATGATCATGACCAACACTTATAACATTTACACCAATTTCTTGTAATAAATCTCTTGCACCAGAATTATATTTTGGTGAAGTTATACCTTCTTTATATTCACCAATAAAATTATTTACATTTTTAAATTCAGGTAATGGAATATGGAAAAAAGCCATTGATAAATGAATTTTATCAAATTTATCAATTTGAGATTTTATTGATGCATATTCTTCTTTTAAATAAATTAATTGATTTGATTTAATCCAATCATAACCAGAATATATTTTTGGATTTTTTGAATAAGAATGTGAATCAAGAAAATATAAACTTAAACCAATATTATTTGATTTTGAATCTTCAATTGGTATTAAATAATTACCATATCCATCAATTTCTTCTGGTCCAATTACACCTAATGAATAAGGTAAATCACTATATATACTCATAATTTCTTGTTTCAGTTTAATTGAACCTTCAGAATCATGATTACCTAATGTAATACCAAATGGAATTTTTCTTTGAATAAATGGTGATAAAGCTTTAAAAATTGATGATTCTGAATCTGGTGAACTATCACCAAATATTTGATCACCAGTTAATACAATTAAATCTGGTTTTTCTAAATCTAATACAGTTTCAATAAAAGTTAAAGTTTTTGAATCAGCTTTACAATTTTCAACAAAAGGATTTGGATCAAGGCATTTACCATAATCGGTGGAAAAATGTAAATCAGCAACTTGAAGAATTTTAAATTTGGAACCATTTAATTTTAGATTCTTATTACCAAGTAATGTTTTTTTATAATCTTGTTTTGGACCACGACGGAAAGTTAGGAATACTGGTAATGGAGATGAGAGACTTAAAGGAATCTTTATTAAATTCCAATTAGGTCTTGGATCAACAGCTTCATTTCCGAATAGAATATCAATTGCAGTTATGGAATTCAGATCATGAGATGCATATTTGACCCAAATTCCATGTTCTTTCTTTACCCAACCATCTTGTTCAACTTCATTCATAGTTGGAATGTAATATAATCGATTCAAATCTTTTCTATCATCTACTACATCTCTTCCTTCCATTTGTGATATTTTATAACTTGCAACTTTGGATTTATCAGGAGTTTCAATATTTTGAATTTTATTATCTAAATTTTGTTCAATTAGATTAGAATGAGTTTGATCATCATATATCTTTTGTTCATGAAATGTTTTAATTATATAACTTGGAATTTTTAATTTTTCATTACCTTTAATTAAGGAATCTTTGGAGCTTGCCACTGCAATATCTATAATAACTTTATCATCAACTTTCTTAAGTTTCAATAACTCATTAAATGAATCATGTTTAATTTTTTTAATTGAAAGGAACTGTTTTTTAATCCAAGATTTATTTAATTCTAAATCTTTTGATAATTTAAACCAACCTGAATCTTGAAATGTTGAAATATCACCATTTAAACCTTGTTGAGGGGATGGCAATCCACAATTTGGGTTTTTCGAATTGATTCTTAAACAATTATTAATTGCAATATCAATTATAAATGAATCTGAAGGTGGTTGAAAAAATGATGGTGTTGTTGATTTAAATAAATCATAAGGTATATAATTATCTAACTTGATGATTTGATGCTTATTGGCTAATAATAAAAGGTTTATGGATACAATAAGTACAAATAGTAGATAACAAACCCATCTTAATAATCTTTTGGGTAGAATCATATTGAAAATTGATAAGAGAAAAAAAATGAAATCAAATCACTACAAAATTATAGAATAGAATCTGAAAAGAACACATCAAAAATATATTAAGTCAAACCTAATAACCAATTACCTCTATTCGTTCAATTCTTTAGCTCTTTGTTTTGTATCTTCAACTTCTGGAAAATCTTTTGGATCAACTTTTGGTTTATTTGAATCTGGACTCAAGACATTTTGTTTAAACTCTTTTAAATCTTCTTTATCTTTTGAATCTTTTTCAACAGGTGGAAAATTTGAAGGATCTGGTGTTGGTTTATGTTGATTTGGATGAACAACATTATGAGGTTTATTGATACGACTTAAAGGCACTTTTTTGCCTTGCAAGTCGACAAGAATTTCCTCTGGTTTCAAATTCTTGAGATCATCAAACTTTGGATCATTATTATTTGTATTTGACATTGCTGTGGAAGTGGATTTAGTAAATGTGAATTTGTAAATGTAATATAAACCAATTAATAATAAGACTTTGTAAAGGAAACTTTTCATAAAACACTAAATGGAATTATGGTTGAATTAAGTGGTGGTAGTGGTGAATATTAATTGCTTTATATAGATTTGAGGGAGTAGTGTAGAATGTAATAAATATCCCCATAGTAATTACATGTCAACGAATATTCACTATATGCAGAAAGTCATAGAAAATAATTATTCTCCTTCTTTAATGAATTGGTTGCAAATAGAATAAAATCGCTTTAGAATAGGAACTGATGGAATAGTAACCATAATTAGACAATATAATTCTGACTAAACTCTAATCGTGATGTCATTAAACTACAAAGCATAAACTATGCCAAATCTTTAAGAAATTTTGATTAGCTTCATTTTTGCAAAAATTCAAACTTAAAGGTTGTTTAAATAGATAATAATTGAAAATTGATGAACATATTTGCTAATAACAACTTAATACTCGAACATTAAACTAGCAAAATTGCTCAAGGATTATTTAAAGAAGACTAACTAAATGTTTAATAAACCAAATCAAAAAATGGTTATTCATACAGTTAATGAATCGTTTAAAATGGTAAAGGCAGACACAAATTTGAATAAGTAAATGATATAAATAATGCTTTCGTATGCATTTTCTCAGAGCCTACTCTACATTTAACATTTCGATCAATTATGTAACCTCACTAATTTACATATTGAAAAAGTGTATTTTTTGTAGCACATCGGTGATCTTAGCTACATATTGGTATTTATTCCTAACTTTCAATACCTCATACCAGAAAGATTTTCTTATATTGATACATGAATAATGGTTATTTGCTTTATCTTGAAAATTACTTTATTTGGAAATGCGGCGTTTTATAAGGTTGTTGTAATCACACATATTTTAAGTGATAAAATGATTTATTAGACAATTGTAGTAAAAAAGCTTTGATTTATTATACAATTTACTATATATGTAAGAAGTATTGATTATTAAACACTAAAATAAAAAAAAGATTAAAAAAATTTATCCCCTAATTTAAACTAGTATAAATACTCATTAATTTCCTCAACAAAATTAATAAGTATTTTTTTGCCTTTGATTTTGATTATTGTATCTAGAATATTTGACTTGTCCTCTTTCGATTTATTGTTTTGAAACCTCATTATCATATACATTATGAAAGATTTCAACCTAACGAACACCAGTTTTAATTGTCAGTAGTGGGATATAAGAATATTATTAAAAGGTATCTTGTAAAATCAATATGAGGTGTAGGAAAATTAAATCAAGTTATCCATCATAATAAATTGATTCATCATTGTTATTTCCAAACGTAATATATGATGAATCTTGAAATTTGTTAAGTTGATAAATTGATATTAATCTACAATTATTGCTTTTTCAATAAATCTTTTTGGATTCGGTGCATTGTTTTAATCTATATGATTCTTTGGTTCTGTTCTTTTAAGAAGTTCAGGCAATTTTTGGAACCTTTTTTAAGAATGTTTTCATTTTATGAAACCTTCTTGATTTATTGTAATGAACTTCCTTGAAGTGAATTGCAATATTATATAGTGTATATAGCTTGGTTTATATTATTTTATTTAATAACTTTCGTCTTCTTTGTAATTTTAAATTCTTTAATCGACTTCTCTTGTTATTCTAATTAGACTAATCCAATTACCAATCTACTAGTTCAAATACAGAAAATAAAGAAGCAACTTAATTCATATATTACCTAATTAATAAATATACAATCATAATATGTAAACCAATTGTATAAGCAAAAAAAAATAATCTTGTTGTTGGAGATTTCAATACAATTCTTGTAATTGCAATAAATATTCTTTCAATTGGTGATAATCTAGAACTTATTCTTGCTTGTTCTTTAATTCTAAATTGTTCAATCGGATGTAATTTATTTTCATAATCTTTTTGATATGGATTTTCTAAATCTTGATTTGATTTTGGATTTAATAATTTTTTACCTAATGATAAATTTGTGGTTAAAAATCTTGTTTTTTCATATAATTGATCATTATCTTTCTTTAAATTATTGATTTGACGTTTTAATTCATTAATTTGAGCTACTTGTTTTCTTAATTGATCTTCTAATTCATTGTTTTTGTCTCTGAATCTATCTCTTTGCTTTGTTATAATTGGTAATAAATCTTTATTACTTTCATTTGATGTTATAGATGGTCTTGTAAATTTTGAAATTATACTTGCATTATCATTAAAGTTGTTGGAAGATTGGAAATGAACCATATCAGATTCTAATTTTTCATTTAATTGTTTGATTGATAATAATTCTTGATTTGATGATTTCAATTCATTTGATAATTGTGAAATTCTTTCATTCAATTCGTTTTCTTGAGCTCTGAAACTCGCTAACTCTTTTGTCAATTGTTTATTTTTATTTATTATAATTGAATCTATATCATTTTCATCAACTTCACCAAATTCAATTTGTCGAAGTAAATTTAATTCATTTTTGATATCTTCATAATCTGAAAAGGAAGATAATGATTCTTTTGCTCTGGAAACTTCATTTTTCAACAAATTGATTTCTCTATTATATGAATCGACTCTAATTTTAAATTCATTTGATTCTTGTTGTGATTTATTTCTAATTTGATTTAAATTTGCAATTAATATAGAATTTTCACCTTCAATTTCACTTATTTTATTAAAACATTCATTTTTAATAATTTCAACTTCATTATCATTTTCTGATTTTGATAAATTCAATCTTAATTCTTCATTTCTCTTCTCTAATTCAAGAATTCTTTTTTTAAAAAATTCAGCATCTCTTGTTATAATATTTAATTCTGAAATGAGATTCAAATCTTCACTTTGATTTTTATTTTGATTATTTAATTGTAATTCAGTTACTTCTTTTGAAGTTATTAATTCTTCCATTTGTTTTTTGAAATTTGTAATTTGCAATTCATATTGTTTTTCCTTCTGTAACCAATTTGATTCTTTTTCATCAATTAAAGATTTAAATTCATCTTCTTTTAGTTTCAATTTTGTTTCTAATAATGTATCAAATTTTGATTCACGATTTTTTAATTGTTCATAATCAGCAAATTTAATAAGTTCTTCTTGTAATCTGAAATTTTCTTGTTTTATAGTTTCAATATTTTCATTTTGAATTATTGAATCTATAGATTTTTCAATGAAACTTTTTGGATCAGGTGCTGAATTGATTTGTCTGTAAATTCCAAAAAAATAATTTTCAATAGTTTTATTTTTATTTGTTAAATTATCAATTTCATTTTGATAAAGTTTTAATAATTTATTAAATTGTAATAATTTTTCATTATCTTGAAATTTTTTAAATTCTTTAGTCTTGTTGGCTAAATTTTTCCTACTTAATAATGATGATTTTTGATCTTCTTTTATATTGAGTCCTTGTTCATCTAATTTTCTTTGTAATGAAGGTAAATCGATTTCTGTCCAGGTTTGTAACGCATTGGAAAATTGTGTAGAATCTGAATTGTCTATCAAAGACATTTTGGGTTATAATGAAATTGGATACTTTGGGGTTGTATGAGATTGTTTGTGGAAAAACCTTCTTGTATCGCTACCAATTTTTTATGCTTGCAATTTAACTATATACAAAATATGGACTTTTGAAATTATTTATTGATAAGTTAGAGAACTCTATATAAGAATTTTCCTTCATATGAGATGCTTGATCTCAAATAAATTTTGTAACGTCAGGTCTAGTCAATAAACTATTCTATATTGAAAACTAAACTTATTAGGGTATAATACTTACTGTAATATTTATTAAGCGCTGTAAAGCATAAATATCAAGTTATATTTTTTTTTGAACCCGACTAAAATAGCCGCATTCCTAAACTAATAATGAAATAAGCCGCTATCTTAAATCAGAAATATTACAAGCCGCACTCATATTATATATTACCTAACAATATACAAAATATGAAGTTTTAAAATCATTTGTTTATAACTTATAGAACTCTATAAAAAAATCGCTTAGCGACGGCTTGTGTATTCTATATAAGATACTCTCGGGTCCAATAAATATTCAAATTAATTAATCAATCTTGTGTAAAAATTCATGTCTTATAAAATTTTGTGAATACCAACAATTTATAATTTAAATTTATCCGAAACGTGATTTGAAATAAATATTAAAAGTCGAACATCCAAAAAGAACCACATTATCATAAAATTTAATTCAAAGCTCATATGGAGAATTTTGATGGGTAATTTTTGACTAAACCAATAATTTAGAGAACATTTATATGAAGATCAATGTAATATAATCTATAAAACTATAAATAATCAAGATCTTCTTAATTTTCTACTTCCTTTGTTATAAGAATCAATAGCAGGTCTTTTATTTGGAGGTGAAATTGAACTATCAGGTAAAATTGATGAATTTAAACCAATTGAAGATGATGTAATAGGTGATTTAACTCCATTATGTAAAATCATTTCAACAATTTTCATGAGATTTCTGGTGTTTGGAATTAAACTATCACTTTTAATGTAATGTTTAGCATTATTCATACGAATGAAATTGTAGCCTTTTGGATTCACCTGAAATTTATTAAATTGTTTATATAAGAAATCAATAAAATCTTTGCATGCTTTTGGATCATCTTTAAGTGCGATGTAAGCCATTGTAGTTGAGAAAGGTAATCTGGTAATAAAATTAACTATTGGATCTGATGAAGAATCTAATTTGCCTAACCATTGAAGGACATTTTGAATAGTGTCCAAATTGTCTAATTCGTTGAAAATACCTTTTAATTTGTCATCGATCTTAGTAGTTAAACTGAAATAATCTCTTTCATTTAAATAGTCTAAAATATCTTGCATCAGTGGATTTTTTTCATAGTAAATGTATAAGGTTTTTACTAACGAACCACAATCATTCAAATGTGCGATTAATACATCTTGAAATGTAATAACAGCAAGATGAAATTCATGGTCGTTAGTAAAGCCCAACCATTCCAATTCAGCACCTTGTGATCTGAAATCAATTTCATCTTGTAAAATTAAATGACCATTAGGAAAAATTTGTACAATATTATCAATATATGTCAACCACGTACCTTTTTCTAATTCAACTGGTTTTTGAAGATGTTGGCTTTTCAATTGAATTTCAGCTGTAATTTTGTTTCTAAGTCTGTTAATGAAAGTTCGTTCGATAATTTTATTGTCTGGAGTTTGATAAGCTTTTAAAAAATCTTTAAATTTATTGTATTTTTCATCATCTGAAATTAATGCGTTGAAATCAATGGTGGACATAATAAAGTAGTGAATATTGAATATTAAAATAGTGAATATTAAAAAAGTGGAATATGAAAAACAAAAATTATCAAAGGATAAATTCTAATTTATACAATTTAATCATCTCTAATTTTGAATTTGTTTCATGTTGATAATATTATTATAATTTCTAAATTAATCAATTTTTTCTGCAATTTCAAAAGTATTGCCCAATTACTGTAAACGTACATGAGGCTCAATTTTTGATTTCAACTTTGTTGCAAAAAGCTAATCGCTGATCATAAAAGATACTCTAAACTGGCTTAATCTCCCTTACAATGAGCTGGATCTACATTGAATCTTCTGTTTTACAAATTTTTTGTGTTCGGCTAATTTTGAATTAAAAAGCACAAAATCATTTTATTTATTTATCACCAACTCACAATTTAATCCACCATTTTCTGTACTTCCTTCAATTAAAATTCCAAAGTCATCAACTTCGCTATTTAAAGCTTCTGTTAATGATAACAAATTTTGTTTTAAAAAGACTTGGATTTAGTAAGAATAACACGTTCCATTCTGGGACTATTTCTAAGGTATCTTTTCAAAGTGGAAAAATCGTTACTAATAGAAGATATCAATTATTGGTAAGTTTATTGGGTTAATCAAAACTCAATAAGTTATCAATTACAAAAGAATATCAATTAAATTATTTATTATTTCAAATTTTAATTGTTGAAGTAATAGATTTTAGATATTCTATTTCATATTTTTAATATCATATAGTTTGAACTAGAAATAGTTTAAATTATACTTTAACAAAATAAACAAGAGTCGAAATTTTACTGGATAAGATAAAACGATTTGAACATTACAATTTAGCTTCAAAAATTGATGATTGTCAAGATTGTTATTTGCCATAAATGATGAAAAATTGAAAATATTCAAAAATTTATCTTCAAATCAAAAACGCGTAATTAATTGATTAACTAATTAATTAAGCTTTTATTCTTTTTGTACCACTTGTTGATTTGATCATTATCGTCTAAATTAGTCATGAAATTAGATTTGTTGGAGTCAAAACTTTTTTCCGAATCTTTATCAACATCTTTATCGATCAAAAAGAGGTCTCATAATAGAATAAGAATCCATGATCAATTCTACAATCATACGTTTATTTAATAAAATTAAAATTAATTAATCATTCTTGTGTAAATTTTCATGCATTAATTTATAGATTTTGTGTAATGCCAACAATTTAAAATTTAAAATTATCCAAAAATATAATTTGTAATATTTATCACTTTTATTATCTCGTTTTTAACATTTGTCATGTCAGAATCAGAAAACAACAAATCAAATGAAAAATTTGAAGGATTTAAAGTTGAACCAAAGGAATTACAAGACTTTTTGAAATTTACTGATGAGAAAATATATAAAGATTCCACATTTATCAAGCCTAGTCACGAATATGTCAAAGTATTTGAATTACAGGATGCTTTTAATGTTCAATTTCTTAGTGAAAACATTCCTGTTTATACACATAATACTACATTTATTGACGAAAATGGTAAGAGACATCAAGTTAATCAATCAGCAAAAACAAGATATTTATCCAACAAAAGTGATCCTAGTGATGAAAAAGATACAATTGTACCTTTTGATAGAAACGATTTATAGTATTATTTGAAATATACATACTGATTAACTTTTTTTGTTCCGATAATATTTATTTTAAATTCTAACTTTATACTTTAACAATATAATCAATTCGATAGAGTTATTATTATTCAATCATTTGACTTACGAGCAAGAGTATTTAGTTTTGAGATTTTAAGAGATATCTAATTTTATTTGGTTCATAAAACAATTAATAAACATTATTGGCATTTAATTCAACAGAATTCTTCTATAGTTAAATTTGCAATAAACAAACCAAGTTTGAAACCTTGATCAACATCTAGAACAAGAACTTAGTTATTTAAGTTGTGAGATAGATGTTAATAGTTGTGACTAGAAACTTCCTTCAAGTGATTACCATTTTCAACACCAAAATCTAATAATACTATCGATATTGTTGATTTTATTCTTCATAATTGTTTGAACGATTTTAGTTCCAATGAATGATATTCTTGAACAATTTAAGTCAAGTATTCATGCAATCTGTATATCTTTTAAATATACTTTCGTAGCTTTATCTTTTTCTCCATTTTATCCTTCAAATGAAGGAAATTTACCTGCTAAAATTGACGTTCATGATAAAAAGAAATAAATCATAGTGTAATTTATAATTTGTATGACTCTGCAATATAACGACCAAATAGTATGAATATTCATTCAATGAAGTATTTAAATATTCTTACTAATTATTTTTTTTATAAAATAACTTGAAGTATTTCTCATTCAAGCTATAGTATCCAAAAAATATGAAGTAGAATAGCTTTAGAATCTATTATGTCAACTTAAAATATTTGACACAACAAATATCTTTGTTGATATTCTTTTGGAAATAATAATTAAAATATCTTAAATGATATCTTTAGTTCAACCCTAATTCAAAAAAAATAGAATCCAATAAATAAACCAAAAATCAGCATTAAAACCAGTGAGTTTAAGAATAATGGGACACATTAAATTCTTAATGAATCAATCCAGAAATTCTTGCATAAAGGCAAGTATCAACCAATTTTTCCTTAATTTCAAATGACGAATATGATCAACAGATATCGAACCCCTCAATCAATACAATTAAGTAAGGATATATTGAAATTGTTAATCGAATTGAAATTAGCCAATGATTTCGGGATAAATTGGAATACCTGGATATTAAGTCTATCTCATTTCTCAATCCCAATAAAGAAGAATCAGATTCAACTAAATTGATCATGATAATGAGAAAAAACACCAGGATTAATTTTATGATAACTAACTCACCACATGTCTCTTATCTCTGGACTCTTGAGAAGTGTGAGTTAGTTTTCTGGTTGATTTTGTTATGATTTTCTTATCTCTTTACAAACAATCCCCATTGAAAATGATATACTTTTGTAATTATAATAAAAATAGCTGATAAATGATTAAATGCTAATGTGAATAATATCCAAAAAAATTTTAGGGAAAATTAGTGCGTATTTATGTTGTAAAAAACAATTGACGATATGGTGAATAATTTTTTTTATTGATAATTGCAATTAATTTTGCATAAAATTAATTCACGATTTTGTGACAGATTTCCATTTTGGTTCCAAGATTTATCCATATCGTTTATCTATTTTTAGAATAAATTACATAAGAAAATAATAGAAGAAAATGGAAGAAAAACAAACAATACCAAATTATTTGAAGCTACAATCGTAAAGTATCTTAATAATTTCCTAAGTTTCAGTATCCACTTCACAACAAATCATTAAAGAACTCAAACCACGAAAGGAAAGCTTTAAAAAATGGCTATCTATCCTACTTAATTGTAAACTTTTTATTCATGATAATTTCACTTATTAATCTTATTCTACGCCTCTTTGAGATATATGTACATAAATGGATGTTGATACTACAATAATTAGGACCAATTGTTTTACAATAAGCTTCCCATTTGGTCTTGATTGGTCACTTTTGGTCCAAATTTTCAATTAATTATACTTACATCTTTAGATGTATAGTGTATTCAAAGCGAATATTCTAGAGATTAGAATTTAAACATAAATCATAGGCTTTAAATTGAAGATTTGATAGATTCAATAAAATTACAATTTTAGTTTTGAAACACAGAAAATAGATGAAATTTAGAAATTATAAAAATTTACAAAGAATAAAAATCGATCGATTAAAATTTATATATATATATAAACTAGATAAAGGTTTCGTAAGCAACTGGAGCTAAAGTTTGAGGAATATTTTGTTCGGTTGAAACGGTATATGCTAATCTTGGTTTAGCTGCATCTCTTTTTAAATTAACTTGTGTTCCGTTTTCTTTAGCTTGTCTTTTAGCAGCAGCATTAGACTTAACTCTGTTTAAGAATTCTTGTCTACATGCTGAATGCTTAACGTGTTCAACTCTAAGGTTGACACGTTTTTCGAGGTATCTGTTACCAACGACTTTATTAATGATAACACCAACTGATGATTTGGTAATGTTGTAGACAATACCAGTTTTACCATGGTAGTATTTATGTGGCATACCTTTTTGGATTGAACCATTAGCTTTAATATCAACAATATCACCAACTTTGTAAGTTTTTAAATAAGTTGATAAAGGAATGGCACCATGTTTTTTAAAGTCACGTTGGAAAGCGTAACGAGTTCCTGATCTATAACCACGTCTAATAAAATGTTAGTATTCTCAAACTTAAATTTCAACCTTGATGACATGAAAACTCGATATGAAAACTTGAAACTTTACTTAGTTTTCAAAACTTGTATAACTTTCCCTGTTTGACTACATGTCTATTTCTGTTCTATCTTGGTTGCTTAATTTGATGTATAAGATTTAACATACGATTTACCCATTATAAAATATTATCCTTTGTTGGTTAAAAGTATTTGAAAATTAAAATTGAAAAAATTTGATAAAATTGTTACTAACAAATTTCGCACTTGTTTTTTATTACACAAAATGGTTGCCAATTAAAATTTATTACTATATGCGAAGAAGGTGTGTACTTGTGATAGGTTCGCATAGTTAATGTTGTAGCCCTAAGTCACATGAAACCAATTTGCAACCAATTCAATTTGCAACAATTAATTAACCAATTGCAAAATAACTACGATTCAATGGCTATGAAATTGTAACGAATTCCAAGATAACTACTACGATTCAATAGATTGGAAGTTATAACCAATATTTATTTTATTAATAGTATACACAAGAATCAATTAAATTTATTCTTCATCTTCAGCACCTTCTTCACCACTGTTTTTGTTTTGATTTCTTCTTTTAACTCTACCAGCTCTACCACCACCGTATGGTGAGTTATGAGCAAAATCAATATGTTTTTGTGAATCTAATCTAACGGTGAATGATGGAATGTTAACAATTTGTTTACCAACGGCAATATGTCTTTGAGAGATTAAAACTCTAGCATGATGAATTGATCTAGCTAAACCTAATTTAAAAACTTGAGTTTGTAATCTTCTTTCCAAGAAATCTTCTGGTTTTAAAGCTAAAACATAATCTAATTTCATTTTATCTTCTGATAAAACACCAACTCTAACTAATCTTCTAATTAAAGCATTACCTTCGAATAATCTTTTTGGATCTTTTTCATCTCTGGTTAATAAATCACGAGCAGCTCTTCTAATTTTTGATAATTGGAAACCAATTCTATAAATTTCTCTTTTGTTTTTTAAACCATATTCACCAGCTAATTTTAATTCAGCATCTAAACGAGCTGATTCATAAGGTCTTTTTGGAACAGTATAAGTTTTTGAATAAGTTCTTGGAGCACCTATAAAATGTTAGAATAGATTCTAAAAGAGATCGCTCACATTCAATAAAATACAAGATACTAAACTTCCATTAAAATGTTATAAAAATCACACGAACAATAGTTCATTATAACATAGTCATATTTTGTAACTGAAGTGTCGGGAATTCAGTTACATTAAATATTTGGAAAGTTTGAGCATTCTTGATACTTCAAAGAAAGGAGGACCCGAACCTCAACGACCAGTAAGTCTGAAATCGTTCTAATGATATTAACATACGTGGCATGGTAAAGTCTTAATTGATAAAGAAAGAAGAAGGAAAAGTAAAATAAATTTAGAATTGAAAAATTTTTAAATTGCAGAGAAAAAAAAAATTCGTTGTATACAGGTTTCATTTTTACATGTTGTAAATGAGTAAACTGTAAGCTACCAAATTGAAATTTATTAATGAAATTTATTGCATTAGTTTCTGGTGGTAAAGATTCATTCTTTAATATATATAATTGTTTATCATTGGATCATGAATTGATTGCAATTGGGAACTTATACCCGTTTGATTCAAATGTACAAGAGATTGATTCTTTTATGTTTCAAACTGTTGGTCATGATATAATTGATTATTATAGTAAATGTTTACAAGTTCCATTATATCGACAAAAAATTCAATTTAAATCATCCATTAATCAAAATTTAGAATATGAAATCACTGAAAATGATGAAATTGAAGATTTGTATCAACTACTTTCAAAAATTAAATCATTACATCCAGATATTCAAGGTGTTAGTTGTGGAGCTATATTATCACATTATCAAAGAACAAGAGTTGAAAATGTTTGTGATCGTTTAGGTTTGACTTCGTTGTGTTTTCTATGGCAAAGAAACCAGTACGATTTAATGAATGAAATGTGTTTATCAAATTTAGATGCAAGAATTATAAAAGTTGCAACTATTGGATTAAATAAGAATCATTTAGGTAAATCAATTCAAGAATTATTTCCAACTTTGGTCAAATTAAATGAAATGTATGATGTTCATATATGTGGTGAAGGTGGAGAATTTGAAACAATTGTATTGGATTGTAAATTTTTCAAAAAGAAACTAGAAATTGTAGACCAAAAAGTTGTCAATCATTCAAATGATGATGTTTGTTATTTGAATTTGAAAGTAGAATTGGTGGATAAAGAACCTGAAGAATTTGTGAAAATTGATCCACCTCCATTATTGGATGACTTTAAGGAAATTAATGTTGAACAATCTTCAATTGAAACAATTAAATCAACACCGGTGATACCAAATGTCAGTGTTGTATCTACGCCAACGAAACTATACATATCCAATCTATCATCTACAAAAGCATCAATTGAATCTCAAGTTGAAGATATATTTAATATCCTACATTCATATGATGTAAAAAATAATGACATTCAACATACAACCTTATTAGTCAAAGATATGAATAATTTTTCCAAAATTAACAAGATCTATTCAAAACAATTTCAAAATATTTATTTACCACCTTCAAGAATTTGTATAGAAACAAATATTTCATCAGATTTACAAATATCATTTATAATTTTAAAAAATATGAAATCAAAATCTGGTATACATATAAGATCAAGATCATATTGGGGTCCTCAAAATATTGGTCCTTATTCTCAAAGTATAATAGATTTACAAGAAACTTATAAATTAGCAAGTTTATCTGGTCAAATTCCATTAATACCATCAACAATGGAATTATCCAAAAACGATTCAACTTTTAATTCATTACTTTCATTACAACATTTACATAGAGTGAAAAGTTTAGTTGGTGTTGAAAAATTATGTATAACTATTTGTTTTATAACGAATTTGGATTTGAATATTGTAAAATCAATATGGAATGAATATTCTGATTCAAATTCATTTGTTATTGTTAGAGTATCGAATTTACCAAGAAATGCTACAATTGAATGGGGTGGGTTTAGTTATGAAAATATAATTGGAATGTATGATGATTCAGATGATGAAATTGAAAAAATTGATATTAATAAATACTCAAAATTTGAATCAATTTCAATTTGTGAAATAGGTAAAGGAAAATTGACAATAGTTTATTTATTTACTTCAAATTCAGAATTAATTAATCAACAATTCGATCATTATGTACAATTAATTTGTAATCCAATTGATTATATCCCAATTCAAGCAGATTATTTACCTGTTGATTCTTTGTTTAATAAAAATGGAGAACAATTTAAATATTGTTTAATCTTGAAAATAGAAAATTAATATACATCAACATCAAGTATTCAGATTACTTACCTCCTTATTTCTTATTTGAAAAGGATGGAGAAAACTCAAAATTACATACCCTAGGAATTGATCTCACCTGTTGACATTAAAAATGGGGAACAATTCAAATTGAAAATAGAAAATTATAATTAAGAATAAGTTTAATTCAAGCAGATTACTCACCTGTTGATATTAAAAATGGAGAACAATTCAAAAATAAAATATTAATATATATTAAGAATTGAAATTTAAATCATCAAGTTTTCATTATTTTGCTATATCACTACCATCATTTTGTGGACCATTATAAATTAATTCTGGTGGAATATTTATACCTTTCATTCTACATAATTCAATTAATTTTTGATTTTCATCTTTTAATTGATCAATATAATCAGCCAGTTTTGTTAAAATATTTAATTCTGATCGATTTTCCAGTTCAGTTAAATTTGGGGTTAATGAAACTATTTTATCAAACTCTGCTCTAATGTTTTCTCTACGTTTTTGTTCTGAAGCTATATGATGAGCCTAGATTTGTTAATAATCAATATATTTAATTAAATCTTTAACATACTTTTTTTTGTTCTTCACTCAAGGTTGAAGATTTTGATTTTTTTCTTCCTTGTTTGGATATGTCTGCTAATGGATCATTGGCATCTGTTATTGGTAATTGTGCTGATTCTGGTGAACTACTACTTGACATGATTCAATTTGGTAATTTTATTTGGATAATAATTTGATTCGTGTTGAAAATGAGAACTCCTGTACATAATTTGTATAGAATTAGCTGCAAAATGAATAACCGAACTTATTTCATTAGATATTTGCTTTAACACAGATAGACTAATTTCCTAGCTAAGCTTAAGTGGTTTGGCCAAAACAAAACCAATTTGGGAGCTTAAATTTCATTGTACCAACATTAATCTCTAACTTTGGAAATTAGTGTTCAAAGCTTTTTTAAAACATATCATGTAAGAATTCGAATTGCTTGAAAACTGTTTAAATACTAGGACGATGTTAGTTTATGTCAGACTAAATCTCAAGAAAAGACTCATTAGACTTCAGTATTGAACTTAATTTGTATAATGTTGGGGTTAATGAAATCTTATTTGGTAAAGTTTCATCAATTTTAATCATCAAAGAACTGATGTTTTCATATAGATATAGAAGTAAACTTGCATATACATTGGATATTTTATTGGAATTCATTTGTTTTTATAAGTCGGATATATAAATCAATTTTATTTTTCATTTTAAAATTTTTTTATGGATGTTTGTTTTTGGATAATCAGTGATTAAAACTTAAATGTACAAATTTGGATTTTTTATTGAATTGATTTTTAAGGTTTTCAAAATTGTCTAAATTGAATCAATTGATCATTTAATTGAATATTTTTATTTCCTGATTCTTTTAATTTATTCTTGTTTTTTAAATTAAATTTTTATTTCTTTATTTGATTCTTGTAAATTTATATTTAAAGTATCAATAATTTTATAATCGATATGAGAGATTTCTTTAATTTTTAATTTATAATAATTAATTCCAGATTTGAATTCTTGTTCTTGAATTGATTTTGTTAATAAAAATTTTATAATTGATTCATTTAAATTTTTTATACGTGATTCATTATCAATTGATAAATGATTAGTTAGTATTTTGATAAATCTTCATTTCTTGATTGATCATTTAATAAAATTAGATGTTTGATTGGTGAACTAGCTACAATTGATGAATTTGAAACATGGTTAATATCAGAATCTAAATCTTTTGCTACACTGAAGATCTGAGGGGTACTATTGTTTTATAAAGCTAATAAATCTTTAGATCGAAACTGGACACTCTTAAATAGCATCTTAAGAAACTTCTATGGATGTTGATATTTTGATATTAGTCATTTAAAGTGTTCTTCTAAGATTTAGAAAACTTGTTGGAGCTAAATGGAAATGGTATAATTATGTTTAATTTTACAATTTCTATGTTCTAAAAATATGATGTTTTAGCTTTTGTTTAAATTTTAGCTCTTGTTGAATACTAATCCAAATGGTTCAACCTACAAATTGATAGATAGGACGATCTGGATTTCTTTAAATTACATAATTTGAGCGAGGTTGAATGTTTACAAAGAATCATCCAAAAAGTGAGTTTGAGAACTAAATAGTGTAAAATTGAAATTGAAAATGATAAATTAGAAAGTTATACAATTTTAAAGGTCACTATTATAGATAGACCTCAGTATGCTTGGACCAATTTTATTTATTCATCAAGTGTAACTTGCTCTTCACCTTCAAGTCCAATATCAAATTTTAAAGATCGATGTATAAAATTTCTAGGTATCATTTCACTTGGAACAATATTCAAGATAAAATCTGACTCTTTTGTTCCAATTTTTAAAAATTCATCATAACAAAATCTTTGTGGTAATACTTCATATAATCTCATTAACTCATATAATGAATCAAATGAGTTGAAAATTGTGATATAGCCTTTTTCTTCCTTTAATTTAAATGTATGATATTCCAGATAATCTTCAAAACAACACATAAGTCTTAATAACAGCAGAGCAGCAATAGTTTTCAAAAGTGGATCCATTAAACAAATTTTTAATCTTGATTTATCCAAATAATTTAAAATCTTTTCAATGATTTCTGAAGGGAATTGACGTACATAAAATATAAAAAATTGAAAACTATCAAAAAACTCCCTAAGACTGCTATCAAACATGATAATTTACCTTAATGAATCAATTTTAATTGATGAATTGGCAAGAGGAAAATATTCGTAATTTAAATTTAAAGTTTTGCAACGCCATTTATATTTCTTGAATTGTATCAAGAATTGAATAATTTTGGATTTAAAAGTAGATTAGTACCTATTTAGGAACCTTTTTGGTTTAAAAATCATTTATTAATATAAACTAAATATAAAACAAATTAAATATGGATACTTATGAAACTTATAAAAATAAAGCACCAGCACCTAAAGCGGCAATTGCACCTATGAAATTTACATTTGAACCCAAATCACCAGCTCCAGCAGTTGTAGTTGTTGTAGTTACATTAGTTGCATTAGTTACATTTTCATGTTGAGCTAAATTATGACCAACTTCTTCAAATGTATAATTTGATTTATTTGATCTTGCTGATAAAACGATTGTAAAACTTAAAAAAGTTAAAACGATTGATTTAAATTGCATCTTTGAATAAATTAAAGAAAGAAAATTATCATGGAATTAAAAGTTTATTTATATTTCATTCATCTTTCCTAATTATGAAACTGTAATAATAAGCATAACAAATATTGAGATATTAAACGCCTTATAATTAAACTTTCCTAAAAAATTGATACCGTTATGGTAACCCTATATACAAATTTAAGATTCTTCAGCAAATTTTTCAATTTCATTGGCTTGTTGTTTTGATAATTTTTCATTTTCCAGTGTAAATTTATAAGGTATATTTAATCTTAAAAATTTTTTATTTATTGGTTCATCATCTCTAAATTTTAAATAAACATTACCTTTTGGTAAATTATACATTTCTCTAATTGATGGAACACTTCTATCAAATTCTTGTCTCCATAAATGAGCACCAATTGGTGTTATATTATGATCAGATACAAATTTTCTAATATCAAAAGATTTTGATTTTATTGAATCAATTTTAAGAGTTGATTCTTGTTTAAATACCCATAAACAAGCTCTTTGATATGGTAAATTTTTTTCTGGAGTTAAAGGTATATAATCTTGAATTAAACAATTTTCATTTTCTAAAACCCAATTTGGATTTATTTCATCAATTGATATATTAATTAAACCATAATGTAAATTTGTTTGATAAGTATTTGCATGTAAATCAGGTACATCTGGATTAACTAATAATATAGTATATAAATCTTTGTCGCTATTTTCATAATCATTAATTTGAATAGTTGGTGGATATGAAACTGCAAATGTTGGTAATTTTAATCCAGGTTCTAACCAACCAATAAATCTTGGATCTGTATTATGATTAAATTTTATTTTGATTTCTGCTGTTGGATTAAAAGTTGGTAAAGTATCAGGTATAACATTCATTGATTCTAATCTTTGCATTAAAATCATTAAATCTTTTGATTTCCATTTTTCTTGTAACAATTTTTTATAAATTGGTTGTGATTTATCTAATTTTGAAGTATATTCAAAATTATATAAAACTTCTGGATTATATTGTTCTTGTTCAATTTGAGATTCTTTAGTTTCTGCATCTTGTGATAATAATTTATAACTTTCTTCAAATGCTTCATGAATACCTATTGGTGAATGATATCTTAATTTTGCTTCATAATCTTTTATAGATGCTGGTCCGTTTTCAGGAGTGATTTCATTAAATAAACTTTTTTCAATAAGTTCAGGTACTTGTAAACTGGTAGATCTTTTAGTTGTGTCTGCCCAAGCACCAGTTCTGAAACCACGTACAAACTTTTTATGTATTGATCTAATCATAATTTGAAAATTTTTATCAAACAAAAAAAAAATTATTTATTACTATACAATACTATTTTTCATAAATTTTATTAAATGAAGCAGGTGGAGCAGGAATTGAAGTACTATTTGAATTAACCGATATTAATTTACTTTGTAAAGCTAAAGTATAGTCTCTTAATTGAGTATTTTCAATTCTTAATTCATCCAATTGTTGTTTTAATTCTTCACATTCTCTAGCTTTAATTTCTAAATCTTGAATATATTTTTCTTTCCTTTGTCTAAAAGCTCTTTGAGCACTTCTATTTTGTTGAGCTCTTTTTGTTGTTGAAATTGGTCGATGATTATATTTTCTTAATTTTGATGAATCATTTGTATCATTATCATCGATTGATTCGGGAGAAGAATGAGTTGAGTTGGAGGATTGAGAGTTCTTAACTACTTGTTGTTGATGTTGTTGTAACTGTTGTTGTAATTGTTGTTGTAATTGTTGTTGTTGTTGAGAACTTAAAGGATTTTGTTGTTGATGTTGTTGTAATTGTTGTTGATGATGTTGGTGTTGTAAATTAGCACTATTCACCGCATTCACTGCTGCTGCTTGTGGATCTATTCTTGAAAAATCTGGTGTATTTGATGATTGTTGTTGATGATTATGATCATCACCAATAATTTTCGATGAATTACCCGTAGTTGGCCATCCAAATGAATTCATATCAAAACTGTTGATTTGTGACAATTTGGTAGTGTTATTAATGGTTAGTTTTGGGGAATAAGTTATTAAAGTGAAATCAAGATTTGGTTGTGAAATAATTAAAACTAACACTAAGTTTGTTTTGGTTTTATTTGTAATTGCTGACAAAGATATTTTGTTTCATTTTTTTTGATATAATTGGTAGATACACTGGTGGCACGTGAGCTGGCACGTGAAACAAGTTGGAATTGAATCAATACGTAAAGGTATCTAAATGTCATTGGGTATCAAATCAAGATAGAAAAGTTGAATAAGATGGTTGTTGTAATAAACTTTATCTTTTTTGACTTTTTGCAACAAAATTTTAAAAAGTTGAAAATTATGTAAAATTCAACAAAAATGTATAAACTTTTATCCAATTCATATAGATTTTACCTAATATTTACGATAAAAAAACAATTCAGCTTAAATGATGAAATCTACATTGAGGTAACTAGTATCAAATGAAACATTGATGCTTAAAGAATTGATTTCAATTGGCTGCAAAAAACTATAAAACTTGATAAGGGACCAAAAAAATATACAATTCACGCACAAAGATTCACCCTTACTTTACTAGTGTCAACTATAGTCATATTTTCACCAATAGTAAATGAAGTGATTAATATATAAAAATCGTAAGGTTTAATTATGGAACACCCTGCATATAACCAGAAAAGATTTACAACCAATCAATTTTATTTAGTTGATGATTTTATATTTTTTCCACTGGTTCAAAATACACTACGTAGTTAATTTTATAACCAATTTTAATTAACCAAAAAATCATCTTATTTATTTATTCAATTGGAAGATTTCAACAATTTAAAAGTTATATTTATTAACTAGACAATTTCATTTTGCATATTCACTGTTCATTGTTCTTACTACATTTTATAGTCTGACTTTAATTTATACAACTATTCAATTTCAAATGATTTCACAAACAATTCGTTCAAGTTTAAGAAGAAACTTCCTTCAAACTCCAAAATTATCAAATGTTGCAAGAAATTCAAATTTAATCATGAAAGCTTCATTTTCATCACAACCAAGATTATTATCAGATCATCATGAAGAAACTTTTGAAGAATTCACTGCAAGGTATGTTTTTACTCATTTTTTCAAGGTCTTACTAACAATTTTTAGATATGAAAAAGAATTTGAAACAGCTTATGATTTATTTGAAGTTCAAAGAGTTTTAAATAATTGTTTCTCATATGATTTAGTTCCAGCTCCAGTTGTTATTGAAAAAGCTTTACAAGCATGTAGAAGAGTCAATGATTATCCAACTGCTGTTAGAACTTTTGAAGCTTTAAAACATAAAGTTGAAACTAAAGAACAATACCAAGCTTATTTAGATGAATTAAAAGATGTTAGAAAAGAATTAGGTATTGATTTAAAAGAAGATTTATATGGTGAAGAAACCGCTTAATTTATGTATTGAATATATATTTTCTACTGATTATCTTTTTTCTAGATCATTTTTTTTATATAGTCAATCAAATGGGTGTTTATATACCACCTCCTAATGATAATGATGATGATTCAAATAAAGATCCAAAACCAAAACCAACCTCAATTTCAGGATCAGATTCTGATTCAACAACTATTATAATACCAAATCCATCATCTTTAATACCTCGTAATCCAAGTATTGGTTTAATATGGGGTCCATTAACACCAGCATCTGATAATTTACCAGCATTATATTCAATGATTGGAATTCAATTCTTTATAGGTTATGGTTTCTTCAAAATGGCAAGAAATAATCTAAGATCCAATTTTATAAATGGTAAAATTTATCGTAAATCAATAACAAAAGGTTTAGTGGGAATTATATTAGGTAGTGGTTGTATATTTGGTAGTGGATTAGAATTAACAAGATTATCATTACCTTATGATCCATGGTATGATGAAGCAAAATATTATAGAAAAATTTCATTAAAAAATGGTATACAACCTTCAAATTGGTTTGGTGGTTATAAATTTTTTAAACCAATGGATTTTAATACTTGGTTAAATAAATTAAATATATGGATTAAGAATATAGAAACTTCAGAAGTGACTAATTTAAATCAAAGTCAAATTTTATTAAAAATGAATTTGAAAGGAAAATATAATGAAATTTATAAAAAATTAAATGAAACTAATAATAAAAGATTTGATGATTTATTAAATAATGATTTAAGTAATGTAAATGAACATAATAAAGGTATAAGGTTGGATGAGATTATAGAAGGGAAAAGTTTATTAATTAATCATGATTATACTAAACCAAATATTCAATTAGGTAATCATACCATGGAAAATGATGATGAATTTGAAATGGTCTGGGTAAATTTTGATCCATGGGATGAATTAAAATTAGAAACTGATTACGATATAAGATTAATACCGAGATGTACTATTGAAGAATGATTTAAATATTATCAATCAATTAATTTTATCATGAAGAATGAATCAAATATTTTCAATCAATTTATCAATTTTATCATCAATTGAAGAATGAATCAGATATTTTCAATTAAATTACCAATTATATCATCAACTGAAAAATGAATCAATTATTTTCAATTAATTTATCAATTTTTGTATCATCAATTGATTTTATTTCAAATTGATTTAAATGAAGAAAAAGAATATATTTATATATTTTCAATTAATTTATCAATTTTTGTATCATCAATTGGATTGATTTCAAATTGTTTTAAATGATTTTTCCATTGAATTTCTGCTGGATCTTGATCTGGTTCTATCCATTCAAATCCATCACCACCTGACATCCAATAAGCTTGAAATTTCAATTTTTGTAAATCATCTTTTAAAGTTAATAAACGTATTTTATTCCCATTTTTATCAAACCCCGAAATTAATCCATTATTTGATTCTCTTGTAATTGGTTGTTGTCTACATAATTCTTCAATTATACTTGGTGTTGATTCACCTTGATTTAATTCTTTATCTGCTTCAATAATTTTCTTTGCAAATAACATTTCATCTGAATGTTTAAACCAATGATTATAAAATGTTCCCTTTTGCCATGTTAATATATCACCACCACTAGTTATAACTTGTCTACCTAATTTTACAATAGTTATAAAAAAACCAGAATTTAATATATAGGTTAAAATTATTGAATTTAATGAATTTAAATGTAACCAAAATTGTGATATTATACCTGAATCTATTAAAATTGAAGTACCATATTTATTAAAAATTGAAATTAACCCACCACTAACAATCAATTTAATCATACTTTTTCTTAATTGATGTTGTTTAAAATTAATATAATTGATATGTCCAACTGTTAAATCAGTTAATTTTATAGCATTTTTAAAATCACCATCATAGATTGCATTCCTTAAACCTATAATTGCAATATCTTTTGGTATAATGGAATCTTTATTGAATTTATAAAATTCATTTATAATTTTCAAATTTAAACTTGTTGGTAATTTTAATAAAAAAATTTGTTTTAATAAATTAGGTGGTAACTTAGAAGTTATTGAGAAGATCTCATCTATTATTTTATTACATTCTTTGGTGAATTTTGAATTTGGATCTAATTTATCATGACTTGAATAATTTATTTGTAAATTTTTAATTGAATTTATTGCATTTAAAATGTCTTCATTCGATGAGTTTTGATTAAGATTGGTTTTGATTTGATTGTATAATGGTTGATATTGGTTTATATATACATATGGGTTTGTAGAATTAAATCTTTTTAGTGAAACTGATCTAATTGATCTTCGTATACTAAATTGAAACATTGATAATTTTTTTCAGAATCTATAAAACAACGTATATTTAAATTATTTAAGAATTAAACAAAATTGAAATAAACAACATCAAAGAACTTATTATTATCTTATCACCACCGTTTGTAGCTTGACTTGAAACTTGACTTGAAGTTGGTTGATTGGTTGCTGAAGATGTAGATCTCATGACTCTAGTAGTTATAAAAGTTAATCCTTTTGTTGTATCATCAACACTATTTGATCCAGAAGTATCATTTGGAGCTTCAGTAGTTGCAACATCACTATTTGTTTCTGTTCCAGCAGTGGAACCTGATAAAGTTGCAGTTTTTAAATAAGCAGCAATTTCTGCAGAATTCATGGTTACAGTTTGTTGATATTGAATTAATTGTGAACCAGTTAAAGTAGCTGGATTAATTGGAGCTGAAGTTGATCCTGATGACGCACTTACACTTGAGCCTACAGTTTTTAAATAAGCAGCAATTTCTGCAGAATTCATGGTTACAGTTTGTTGATATTGAATTAATTGTGATCCAGTTAAAGTAGCTGGATTAATTGGTGTTGAGCTAGTTCCTATTGTTATCGATTTTGATGTAGCAGCAGTTGTTGGTGTATTAGTGGCTACTCCTGTGGTTGTTCCTGTAGTTCCTGTAGTTCCAACTGCTGTTGTTCCTGTTGTTCCTGTGGTTCCCACTGCTGCTGTAGTTCCAGTTCCAGTTCCAGTTCCAGTTCCAGTTCCAGTTCCTGTGGTTGTTTGAGCGCCAGTTACAGTGTTGGCAGCTGCAACAGCTGTGTTTGTTGTAGCAGCAGTTGTTGGTAAAGTGTTTGTCGTAGCAGCTGCAACACCTGGTGTATTAGTGGTGACAGCAGCATCAGTTAAAGTATTGGTATCTGCTGCCGCTGCTGCTGCTGCTACTACAGCCGTAGTTGTGACTGGATCAACAGCTAAAATGGTATTAGCTAATAATATCAAGATACTCAAATATCTTTTCATTTGATCTTAGCTATGTATATATGATTTGATTTGTTTTTTTTTTGAAGGGAAACTTTTTAAAAAATCAAAAATATTTATTAACCGCTATACATTTAAAGATTCGAAATTTCTCGCGTATCTAAAATTATCAATAAATAAATACAACTTTTTGCAACCAAAGTTTCCTTTTATCACGAGCAAATGAGTTATGATCTTGATCTAAATTTACTCTGAATTTGATTTTTAAGATCAAGTTTTCATGGAACACTTTAGATTCCTTGACATTGAACAAGGTCATTAATTAAACTAGTAAAGTATTCTAATTCATTAAACGTTTACAAAAGTTGAACTTCCACTTGAGTATCTTAAGCTCACTTTTGAGTAGAATCAGCAAAAACATTCATCAATCATTAAACGTTTGAATAGATGGTTCTTTGTAAATTTTATATCTTACATTTCATGGATTACTCTAGATTCCTTGACATCGTAAAAGGTCATTAGTTAAACTAGTAAAGTATTCTAATTCATTAAACGTTTAAAAAAGTTAACCTATTTGAGTATCTTAAGCTTAATCTTGAGTAGAATCAACAGATAGTCATTATTTTCGTTTTTGCTTTTTCAATTTTATGGTACAATCAGGACAATACCAAACTTCATCATCTTTGGGAGGACTTGTAATTCCAACACAAGACCAATGGAACCATTCATACTTACAATTTTCATTATCACAACCAATCATTTCACCAAACAGTACTCTTTGACAAAAACAATATAAATTATTATCATCATCACCACCATTACCATTTCTATCATTAGATCCATTCAATACTAAAGATCCAGCTTCCATAGGTTCAGGAGATTTTATATTTTTTCTTTTAATTTTCTTTGGTATATTTGTTGTTTGTTGTTGTAATGGTATTGACAGTTGTGACAGTTGTTGTACAACCTCAGGAATTATACCTGGTGATGGAGTATAACTAGATGAATTATATTCTTCTTTGATAACTTCTATATCTAGTGATTCAATCGGTGGTAATAATTCATCATTTTCTAAAATTTTAATATCTGATTCTAAATTAAATAAATTTTTTGATATTAAAAATAATGCAGAATTAGCTAATAAGATTTTCTCTTGTTGTAAATTTTCAATTAATTTCATATCTTCTTCAATCTTTTGATAAATTTGTGATTCTTTTGGATTTTTGGTGGTTGTACCATTTTGTTTTATAAATTTGAATAACTGTTGATCTTTTGACATGTATCTTTTTCTAGCTTCAACAACCAAAGCATCTTTGAGTTTGATCTCTTCCAATAGATGTTTGACTTCTAACGGTAGATTAGATATATCTTGAGTATATTTCTCTAATGTACTAGCTGTATCCATTTGATTGATTAGTTGATGTTTTTTCTTTGGTATTGTACACGATTTTAGTAGTGAGGCTTTTATTAAATCATCATGAATGATTTAAGAATCGAAGATAATCAAATTGAAAATATTTTTAATCAATTAGAGAAGGCACCAAATGATGAGATTTCAAAATTGAATCAACAATTGATTTCATATTCACAAGATAAAGAAAAATCAAGAATCCTATATGATTTGGTGGTAGATCAAACAATTCCATTCTTGAAACGAATTAGGAAACTAAATGATCATAATTTATTAGTTCAAATACTATTAAATTGTTCAGAACCAATTATACAAAATGTCTTGAGTACTTTACGTATTCTTATCAAACAAGAATCTAACATTGATAATTTCAAATACTACCTAAATTTATATATATCAATTATAAATCATTTAAAATTTACAAATCCACAACATTTAAACTTATTTTTAACTTATTTAAATAATCAAGAAATTAAACAAATAATTTTGGTGATAATATTACAAAATTTACAATTGAAAAAAGATGAAAGTATTGAAATTATAAATGATTATTTATCTATTGAAATTGAATCATTGAATGAAAATTTTATAAATTTTATAATCATACTTGAAAGTTTATTCCCAATCTTACCTGAATTAAGTAAAAAATATTATGAAAATGATTTAATTAAAACACAGATTCTTTCAAGAGAATTATCAATTCCAATTTTAAAACTTTTAAATTCATCAAATATTGATGAAAATTGTCGAAATTTTAATTTTAAAAATTATTATGAAATTTTATTTAATAAATTATCTTCATCAGATATCAAAATTCAAATATTGGTCTGTTTAAACCTAATTAAGCTTTGGAAATTAATTGAACACGATAAAAAACATATCAACATAAAATCATTAGCTGATTTAATGATATTAAATTTAAAAACCAATACAAATCAAGAATTTCTTGAATTTATGATTGAAGGTTTAATGTACCTAAGTTTAAATTGGACAATAAGAGATTTAATCCGTATGGATATTGATTTAATTGAAATATTATTAAAACAACTTAAAAATTCATCATTAAATATTTCATTTCAATTTAGTTTATTATCAATTTTTGCAAATTTAACAAAATTAATTGATATAAATTCATCAACAAAACAGAAACTAAAAACTTTTAATGAAAAAAATCAAGAGAATCAAGAAGGAGTCAAATTATTTAATCAAGATTTATTAAAAAATGATAAATTAATTTCAATTGTAACAAATTTAAAAACTTTTAAATCTTCAACTTCTCAAAATTCAATGAATCAGGTCATATATATAATTTATAATTTATCAATTGATCAAAAATTAAGAAATGAATTAGTTGAACAAAATGGTTTAAATATAACTATCAACTATTTATTAACTTATAGTGATATTTCAAAAAATCAAGAAACAAATTTGATTATTTCACAACCAAAAATTGATGATAAAGAAGATATAATTGAAGGTAGAATATTTGCAATTAGATCAATGGCAAGAATGTTAATTTCAATAGATCCTAAAACTGTTAAGCATGATTTAAGAACTTTAGTTCCTTTTCTTATTGAATTATTAGGTCCTAATATTACAAAATATCAAGGTTTAAATCAACAACTGTATCTTTATGATATGACATTATTAGATCGTTATGAATCTTTAATGGCTTTAACTAATATCTCAACAATTACCAAGATTCAAGATTTTATAATAAATGAAACATTTGATTATTTAAATAATTTTATAATTGATTCAACTAATGAAAAAATTCAATTATCAAGTTGGGAATTAATTTCAAATTTAATTTCAAAACCAAATTTATTAGCAAAATTTTTTAATTTAGATAAAATTGATAATATTAATCGATTTAATTTATTAATTAATTTATTAAATTCAAATAATGAAGATTTACAAATAATTTTAGCTGGTTTATTAGTAAATGCAACTGAATTTGATATGATTGTAGAAGTTATCATAAATAATGAAACTGTTGATTTATTGGATATAATTTATAATATATTATTAAATCAAATTGAAAATGATAAATTGATTTTACCAATTGTTTATTTATTAATGAATATAATATTTTCAATTGCAAATAATAACAAAGAAAAATTATCAAATATTAAGAATTCAAAAAAGTTTAAAGATTCATGTACAAATGTTTTAAGAAATTGTAAAAGTCAAGAATCAAAAGATTTAATTATGGAAATTTTAAAAATTTAATTTGAGATACCTTAGTGTAAATATCGAACAAAGAATCAAGATTTAACTAGGTGTCAAAAATGGAAACTTTATATACCTTCATGCAATTATAAACAAAGAATTAAAAGATTTATTATGGAATTCTCATAAATTTAACTAGGTGTATACCTTTATGCTAAGATTAAAGAGAATCAAAAATGTATATACCTTTGTGCTAATGTTGAATTATCAAGTTCAATTGATTTTTTAATAATTTGAGAAGATTTATCTGAATCCAATTTATTTTTAATTGCCTTGTGTAAATTTATCAAATATTCTGAATAATTTGGACCTTGAGATAATAATGAACTAACTTGATCATCACGTAAATACTCTTTAAATTCAGATTCTGAACTATCTAAATTTTTTCGAACAATTTGTATACAATTACAATTACAACCAATTATATTTTTTTGAAAATATGATATCAAATTTCTAACTTGAAAAGAAATTTTTGTATTTAATTCTGGTAATTCATCAATTAATGGATTAATTTCATTATAATCTTCAATTTCATTACCAAATAAATCTTTTAATAATAAAATATTTGCTTGTGAATCAATATAAATAAAAATTTTTAATCCATTACATAATAAATAAACACTACGATCTAATGATTTAATTGTCAATTCTTTATATTGAGGTAAATTTATAAATCCAGTTTCTTGGTTAAATTCCCCTTCATCTTCATTTAATGAATGTATTTCAATTAATGCAGGATATAAATGTATTATCAATCTTTCAATTGGCCATGTTAATAAATTATATAAATTTATTAATCTTGAATCAATTGATAAATTATTTAAAGATTTAATTGAATTTGTTTTTAAAAAACTTAAAATATATAATGGTAAATGTTTTAAAGAATCTGGAAATAATAATTTATTTGACGAAACATTTAATTTATTATGATTATATTCACTTAAAGCTCTATATTGTGTAAAAATATCAACTAATTTATTATTTAATGATTCTCTTAATTCATTTGTTGATTGTTTACCAATAAATGATAATGAATCTCTTACTAAAGTTGTAACAATTGAATTTTCATCAATAAAATGAAATATATCTTCTAAAGATTTTGTAACTGCCAATACTAAATTTATAATTCTAACTTTTCTAATACCTTTTAAATCAGTATATAATAATGCAGCTTGAAAATGACAATCCAATTTTGTACTTAATTTCCCATCATATTTTAATAAAATTGTAAATGTTTGATCTTTATTTAAAATTGGTATAATTGGATCTTGAACATTTATTGTTTCACTTGATGAAGTTCCATAATATTGTTCAACTTGTAAACCATTTGAACAACGTAATTTTAATTGTCCTTGATATCCAACAACTTTATTAAATGAATTTTGAATATTTGAAATTAAAAATCTACCATCTCTTTCTAAATTAAAATTTGGCCATCTTGTTAATGTCCCACCAGTTATTGAACTTAACCAACCTAAATTTGATAAATCAACTGATGTATGTGATATTATATGAATATCAAGACCAATATTTTTTTCAATAAATTCTTTCCCCAATTGTTTAACAATTTCATTATCAGGTAAATATAATTTTTTTTCAATTTCTGGTGATGGATTTCTTCCAATTGATTTATTATCTTTAAATTTTAATCCTCCAGGTCCCCATGATGGTAAATTTGATAATATTGATATGATTTTCCCACCTCCATAAGACTCTAAACATAATCCAGCAGTTTTACAAGCAGATATAAAACATGGTTCTAAATCAAATATTTTTTTATCATTATTCAATTGTTCAATATAATTTAATGCATCTTCAATTACAAATCTACTTTCTTCTGGATCAACAAATAATCCATCATCAAATGGTACAAATGGATCATCTAAATCGGATGATATTGAAATTTGTGTAGTTTGTAAATTTGATGATAAATTGAAAAAATATATTCTTTTATCAAATGCAATTAAAGCAATTTTTATTGATTGATTTTGATTATTATATAATATACTTTTTATAGCATCACTAATAATTGTTGATAAATTCTGTTTCATTGAATTTTCAGTTAAATCAATTAAGAATACTAAATGTAAAGGGTTTGATTCCACAGATGAACCACCAAAATTATATTCTTTTGGAACTTCAATATCGTATACACTCTTGTGTAATTCTGGACGTTGAAATTTATCAATTCTATAACCTCTTGAATCTAATACTGTCATATAATCATTTGGAACTTGATTATTTGAAAATTGACATATATTACATATAAATTTTTGATTATGAGTAAATTGCATTGAAGGATTTATATATGCTCTACAACGATGACATCTAATTGGACCAATACTTAATGGATCTTCTGGTTGTTCAATAAAATCATTTTCAAATTTTATGGTTGGTATTGGTTCTTCTGTATCTAATAATGGTGCAAATGGTCTTATTGTTATAGCCATTGGTAATTTTGTTGCCAGTCTTAATTGTTCAGTTTCTGGTACATAATACATAGTTGATCTCATAAATTTTGATGACGCTGAACCTTGATCTATTGAATGAAATTGAATGGTTGAATCTGGTGGTAGTGTGTCTGTAAATGTGTTGAAGTATTTATATTCTCCTAAATCATTAGGAGAATTAAAATACTTCTGACTTCTACATCTGTATCCTTGGATTGATAAGTCTTCTTCTGTATGTAAATAATTTGATAACATTACTAAAACGACCAAAGAAAAAAAAAAAAAAAAAAAGGGTGTAGAGTATCTGAGAACGTATTAAAGTATTTTTATTTATATTCATGTTGGTTTATATATCTAGATGATTGTAGAGATAAGTCTTGTGAATTTAGGAAATAGTGTTGAACATCAAAGTTCACACATCAAATATCAATATTAGATGCAGAATTGAATTATTCATGAAATAATACAAGTTCATGAATAAACCTCAATGGTGTCTGATCAATTTACATCGTGTGATGTTGGTTCACTTTGTTTGCAATGGCGGCACTTTACGTGCTGGACCAGCTAGTCGCCATTGTTTACAGTGGCAATATGACAGGCAATTTGTTTTCAAGGTGGCTGGCACATGATCACATTTTTCAATATGATCAAGAGTATTCAGAAATGAATTACTTTTGATTATTTTGAAATTACATTTAAGAATATCATGATTAGTAGACTGATTGTAATGAAATTGAAACTTTAGAATAATCATGTCAAGGTCCTAATTTTACTAAACTCATACACCATAAACTCAATCACAAGGTTTAAAGTTCACGAGTATCATAAAAAATGTTCAAATGATGTGATAGATGTTATGAAGAAGTAAAATGATTAGCTTTACAAAAGAAAGAAATGAATGGAAATCAAACATATCATCAACAGCAATTGATATAAAATCACAAAGTTTTGCTCTTTATATAGTAAATTAATATATTACGTTAGAAGAAGTTTAAGAAGAAGATAAAATAATGGTACATTTGAGCTTTGATAACGATTCCACAACATCAAATGTTAGATCATAATACTAATGAATATGATTCTTATCCTTGCTATTTCTTTGTAATTGACACCTAACTCAAAACCAACATGAAAAGAGTTTAAACAATCAACTGCCCTTGTATAACCTCTTAAACCATCAGTAAATCTATGAACCCTGATTCATCATCTAAAAGATTCTGGTTGGAAAAAAAAAACAAGGCTACAAGAAATTTATAGATAATTTATTACCAAGAAAAAGTTGTAGTTTCATTGTGAAAAATTCATTTCGTATATAAAGGGCCAAGGTATAATTTTAAAAATGGTGGTTTCATCATTTCTACCTTTCTTATTCACCCTATTACCATTTACGTATCAAAATCTGATCAAATTACATACACCACCAATTGATAATAGTATGGGTAATCATTCATTAGCATATTTACAACAAAATAATCTTGAAATTAATTGTTCAGTTTATTCATTAACTAGTGGTACTCTTGATATATTAAATTTTTATAATCAAACATGGGTTAATAATTCAAAAAATGATGAATTTTTACCAGCTTATTATATAACAAATTGTTCAATACCAAATTTAATTGATTTAGTTATGGAACAAAATTTTAATGAAACTGATTTAGAAGATTTATCAAATTATGATCAAAGTCCTTATAATCAAAGAGATAATGGTGATACATTTGTTGCATTATTATTTACATTATGTGGATCATGTGTATCATGTTGGATGTTATCATTATTATTATATTTATCACCTTCACATAAACGAAAACCTTTATTAACTCAATTAACAACAATTTATTATTCAATAGTAACAACTATTTTACTAAATAAAGTAACACAAGCTGCTGAATTTGAATATTATAATGATATATTAGATGTTATAAAATTACATCATCTATTATATAATACTACAACATATAAAGTTATAATGATTATAACTCAAATATTAACCATGCTGGCATGGTTTCAAATAATATTAAAATTAATTAAAAAAAGATTTAAAATTTTATTATCTTTAATAACATTATTTATAATGTGTTTATATATTGCAATTTTTACATTTCATCAAATTAAATATAATACTGAAAAACATATTCATATGATTAATTATGATTCTGTTTTATTAGCTTGGAGTATATTAAGAGCTATTACAAGATTGTTAGTTGTTATATGGTTAGGTTTTAATATTTTATGGTATACTATAATGATTAAAAATCCAATTAAAACATGTTATTCAAAAAAATTATTACCATTGGCAATTTTTAATTGGTTTTTAATAATTTTAGATATAATTTTAAATATTTTACATATTACATTATTTAGACATAATTGGTTAGTTAAAACTTGGTTAATTTTAATACCATATTTAATTGAAGTTATCTTAACTACAACTATTTGGGAATGGATTTTTAATATATCAATTTTAGATAAAAGAGCTGAATTAATGGGAGTTTTAGGTAGAAGGATTAGTATTGATGATATTTTAGATATTCAACTGAATAATGAAACCAAAAAAAGAAGAAGAATCATAAGTTTTAAAAATAATAGTGATCATAAAATATTTGGTTGGTTAATTAATTTATTTGGTTTAAAAACAAATAATGTTTTACAAGAAGATGATTTAGAAGATGATGAATTAAAAGAATTGATTAGTTCATCAAATGATTCTTCAACAACTGCAAGACAAACAGAACAAACAAATACAAATGTAGAAACTTATGAAATGGCAATAATGCCAAATCAACAAGAAGAATATGATGATGAATATATTGATAATTATGATATTTGGGGTGATGATGATGAAAGTGATGGTAATACCAGACAATTGACTTAAATTTTTAATGACTTTATGAAAAGGGGCGGGACAAGGCGACGACGAATGTATTTATAGACTTATTTATTATAATGTATTATTAGACCTGGACTTCTATCTCGTTCTATATAATTCTTTTGTATGACAGATTAAATTTAAGTAATTGTACAGTAGAACATTCTACACAAAAATAATATCCTTATATATAAAGACACTACTATTCCAATCTCTTACCATATTCAGCAATGTTATCAACTAGATTACCAAAAAGTAGAATAGCAAATGTCCTACCTAAGAATTCATCAACGATACTCAAAGCTTTACCTGTAACATCGAGATATATAAAACCAATCAATCAAATTACCACTCCTCATGTTCCAATTAGATACTTTTCATCATCACAACGATTCAATTTACAAATGCAAATGAATAAAGATGAACAAGATAATCGACCAGCATTAGAAAAATTTGGTACAAATTTAACTCAATTAGCAAAAGAAGGTAAATTAGATCCAGTAATTGGTAGAAATGAAGAAATTAGAAGAACTATTCAAATTTTATCAAGAAGATCAAAGAATAATCCTGTATTAATAGGTAATGCAGGTACTGGTAAAACTGCAGTTATGGAAGGATTAGCACAAAGAATCATTAAAAAAGAAGTACCTGATTCAATGAAAGAAAAACAAATTATAACTTTAGATTTAGCTGGTATAATAAGTGGATCAAAATTTAGAGGTGATTTTGAAAATAAATTAAAACTGATTTTAAAAGAAGTTGAAGAAAAAAATGGTTCAATTATATTATTTATTGATGAATTTCATTTATTAATGGGATTAGGTAAAGCTGAAGGTTCTATTGATGCATCAAATCTTTTAAAACCTGCATTAGCAAGAGGTAAATTATCAATGTGTGGTGCTACAACTATTGAAGAATATAGAAAATATGTTGAAAAAGATGCTGCATTAGCAAGAAGATTTTCTCCAGTTACTGTTAATGAACCAACAGTTGAAGATACAATATCAATATTAAGAGGTTTAAAAGAAAAATATGAAGTACATCATGGGGTTAGAATTATGGATTCTGCATTAGTTACTGCTGCTTTATATTCAAATAGATATATAACTGATAGATTCTTACCAGATAAAGCAATTGATTTAGTTGATGAAGCAAGTTCAACATTAAGATTACAACATGAATCAAGACCAGATGCTATTCAAACTTTAGATAGACAAATTATGACAATTGAAATTGAATTAGAAAGTTTAAAAAAAGAAGATGATCAGTTATCAACTGATCGTAAAAAAAAATTACAACAAGATTTAGAAATTAAACAAAAAGAATTAAAAGAATTAACAATTCAATGGGAAGAAGAAAAAAAATCAATTGATGATGTAAAAGATGCAAAATCTAATTTAGAAAAAGCAAAATATGAATTAGAACAAGCTCAAAGAGAAGGTGATTATGGTAAAGCATCAAAAATTCAATATGCTACAATACCAGAATTAGAAAATCAATTAAATCAATTGACTGAAAAAGAACAAAATGTAAAATCTACTTCATTATTACATGATTCAGTAACTTCTGATGATATTGCTGGTGTTATATCTAAAATGACTGGTATACCAGTTGATAATTTAATGAAAGGTGAAAAGGATAAATTATTAGATATGGAAGTTTTATTAAAACAAAAAGTTATTGGACAAGATGAAGCAATACATGCAATTTCTGATGCTGTTAGATTACAAAGAGCTGGTTTAACAAGTGATAAAAGACCAATTGCATCTTTCATTTTCCTTGGTCCAACAGGTACTGGTAAAACTGAATTAACAAAAGCATTGGCAGAATTTTTATTTAATGATCAAAATTCAATTATAAGATTTGATATGTCTGAATTTCAAGAAAAACATACAATATCAAGATTAATTGGATCCCCACCAGGTTATGTTGGTTATGATGAAAGTGGTGAATTAACTGAAGCTGTTAGAAGAAAACCTTATAGTATTGTTTTATTTGATGAATTTGAAAAAGCACATTCTGATATTTCAAAATTATTATTACAAGTTTTAGATGAAGGTTCATTAACTGATTCTCATGGTAAAAAAATTGATTTTAAAAATACTATAATTGTTATGACATCAAATATTGGTCAAGATATTTTATTAAATGATAAAAATACTTTTGAAGATGGTCATATAATTCAAGAAATTAAAGATCAAGTTATAAATAATTTAAAAAATTATTATTCACCAGAATTTTTAAATAGGTTGGATGAAATTTTAGTATTTAATAGATTATCAAAAAAAGCTTTAAAAGATATTTTACAAATAAGATTAAGAGAAATTAATGATAGATTATTAGATAAAAGAATTCATCTTGAAATTTCAAATTCTGCAAAGGATTTATTTTGTGATTTAGGTTATAATAGTCAATATGGTGCAAGACCTTTAAATAGAGTATTACAAAAAAAATTATTAAATCCTTTAGCAATGTTATTAATTAAAGGTCAAATTAAAGAAAATGAAATTGTTCATGTTGAAGTTAAAAATAATGAAATTTTTATTAAGCCAAATCATTCAGAAAAATCAATAATTAAAGATGAAGAAAAAGAATTTAAAAATTGAAAATGTTGTATATAGATTATGTTAAATGTATTTAAAATTTTATAATACTCTACCTACTGTAGCACCTGAAGATTCTTTTGTTTCTACTTTTTTTAAAGTTTTACCACCGGTGATTTGACCTAATAAAGCTCCAATATTTGGTGCACCACCAGTAGGTTGAGAATTGATTTGAGGTACTGGTGGTGGTGGTGGTGGCGCTGGTGGGGCTCCAGAAGATGAATTGAATTGTTCAAATGACGGAGGTGGTGGAATCGATGGTGGAGGTGGTGGAATTGAATCATTTGATGGAGGAGACATGTTTGGTAAAGGTGGTGGAGGTGGTGGAAGATTTCCTGTAGGTAATGGAGGTATATCAGATGGAATTGGTGGAATTTCACTTGGTTGAGGTTCTGGTGTTTCAAAATCAAATTCATCTGAACTATCACTATCTTCATATGGAGTAGGTGGAGGAATCTCAGATTGAGTTGGAATTGGTGGTGGAATCTCAGACTCAACTGGTACTGGTGGTGGAATATCAGGTTGCTGTGGTTTCTCTTCTTTTTTTGGTGTAGAAACTTCTGATTCAGATCTAACAGGTTGTGACATTCCACCAAATAATAAACTTGCTAATTTAGCAGCACCTGCTCTATTCGGTTGATCATCATCTGATTCATCATCTTCTGAATCACTCCATCCATTACTACTTGAAATACCACGTTGTGATTGACGTTGAGCAGCAGCTTTTTTAGGATCAATTTTAACATCATCTTGTTTTTGTTTAAAAAATGGATTAGATCCTGTGGTTGTAGTTGTTTGTTGTTGTTGAGATTGATTGTTATTCATTTTAGCAAAAGGATTGTTTTCATGACGTTGAACATTTTGTTGCTCTTTTGATGGTTTTGGTTCATCTTGTATAACTTCCAGTTTTAATTTTGGTTCTGATTCAACTTGATTATTAATTGGTGAAGGATCTGATTCAGATTCCTTCTTTGCACTATAAACATGAACTTGAGTAACTGGTTCTTCTTCTTCATCATCATCACTATCTTTTTTATTTTTCATTTCTTCCATATCTTTTTTCAATTGTGCTAATCTTTCTTCTTTTTTACGTTTACGTTCTTCTTTTTCACGTTTACGTTGTTCTTCTAATTTTTGTTTTTCTTTCATTAATGCTTGATATTCAGCATCATCATCATCATCAGAAGATTCAGGTTCAATTGGTTTTTCCTCCTTTTGTTGAATAGGTTTAGGTTCAGATTCTTGAATTACTGGTTTTACAGGCTTGGATTCAGGTTCAGGTTTCGTTTCTTTTTCAATTTGCTTGATTTCTTCTTTTGGTTGTTCAACTTTTCCACGTCTTGTAATACCAAGTTTTGCAAGTCTTTCATTCATTCTTTTTTCAGCTTGAGCTTTTATATAAGCTGCTCTTTCTTCTGGAGTTGAATATGAACTATATGAATCTTTTGAAGCACCAGTTGCTTGTTTACTCAAAGGTTGTTGTTGTTGTTGTTGTTGTTGTTGTTGAGGTTGTTCTTGTTCTTGTTTTGATTGTTGAATATTTTTTCTTTGACTATTTGAAAAAGATTCCAATTCTTTAATAAATTTAGATACTTCATTTGAAATTCCAATACCTTTTTCCCATTTATCATAACCTGAATCTTGTTTTGTTGATATTTGTAATTTAGATGCACATTCATCTTCCATTGCTTTAATTCCAGATTCAATATCATCAATCATTTCCGATTGATTTTTAGATTCACGTAAAGCTTCATCTGATACTTGTTTAAATTTAAAATCTAAATCTGAATTGTTACCTTGATTTGATGATTTCCCAGTTAATGCAGCCATTCTTTGTTTTAATTTTTGTCTTTGTTGAAATTTTTTTCTATCAAAATCAGTAATTTCACCATTTAAACCAGTACCTATAATTTGAGATTCATCATCTTCAGGATTCCAATTTGGATTTTCATTTTTAATTTTTAATTTAATTAATTCAATTTTCTTTTTTGCAATTTCTTGATTAACTTTATGAATATTTGAAATTAATTTTGGAACTTTATCTCTAGTTAAAGAATTTAATTTAATTAATAAATGTTTTTTTTCATCATTTGATGATAAATTTAAACCAGATTCATTAATTTTAGTTTGTACATCTTTAATTTTTTGTTTTAAATTTTCAATTTTTGAATTATTTAAATTATAATTAGAATCTTGATCTTCAGTATCTAATGCATCTAATAAAATTTTCTTTTCACGAATTAATTTTTTCATATCATCAATTGATAAATCAGAATCTGATGATGTTTTTAAAACTCCATTATCTTTGGTTACACTTTTTGATCTATGACGTGAACTTGAAATATAACTAAAATTATTATCATTATTTTTAAATCTTGATCCATCAGGTTTTGTTTGTAATTTTTGTGGATTTTTATTGGTTATTTTATTACCACCATTTTTCAATGAATTTTTTAAAGAATCCATTGTATCTTTTATATTTCTATCTGCTGGAGGAATTAATTCTGGTGGTAATCTAATTGGAATATCATATCCATTTAATCTTCTATAAATTAAATGCATTGCAACAGCAAATTGATTTTTATTTAATTTTCCTATATCATCACTATCAACTAAAGTCCAAATAGATTCTAAATCTGGTCTACTTAAACCTGATTTTGTAAATACACCCAAGGCAACTGATGAATCAACATAACCTTTTCTTTGAGTATCCCAAGCTTGAAATAATCCATCATAAATTTGTTTTTCTTGTTTTGTAATTGCCCATGTAACATTTTGTTTTAAATTATTATCCATTGCATTTTGTAAATTTGATGTTGGTAATTGAGTATTTGGTAAAAAATGTTGTTGCATTGCATTTAAACCTGGAATTCCTCCTGTTGGCATTGATACAAACCCCCATTCCCCAGGTCTACCAGTTGGTTGTGCTTGTAAAAAACCAGTTTGTTGTGCTTGTAATGGTCCTGTTCTTTGAGCTGTTAATTGTGGTTGTTGAAATGAGGTTTGTGGCATAAATCCACCCGTTGGTTGTTGTTGTTGGAATCCAGTAGTTTGAGGAACAAACCCACCAGTTCTTTGTTGATTTAAATAACCAGTATTTTGAGACTGTAATCCGGTATTTTGTTGTTGATTTAAATAACCAGTATTTTGAGATTGTAATCCATTATTTTGTTGTTTATATCCAGTATTTTGTTGTTGATAACCAGTATTTTGTTGTTGTTGGAATCCAGTTGATTGTTGTTGTAATGGACCAGTTTTTTGAGCAGGAATTAAACCAGCTGTTTGTTGTGGTTGTAATGGAATCAAAGTCCCGCCTCCGGTTCTTTGAGCAGTTAAATTATTACCAAATGAAGTTGATGGTGGTGCTCCAAATCCTGTTTGTTGTGGTTGAAATGAATTAAAACCAGTAGCTTGAGGTTGTAACCAATCATTACCATCATTTTTCTTTGGAGCAAAATTTGCAAAAGGAGTATTTTGTAAAATTTTTGATGGATCATCAGGTATACTAAAATTAATAGCATCCATAAAACTTTTAACTTCATTTAACCATCTTTCTGGTAAAATATTAGGTAATGATTCATTTCTTTTTACCATACTACATAAATGTAAACTTAATGCAAATTCAGGAAATAATAATGAACCAGTTTTATCAATATCTGATAATGACCAAATTTCAGCTAATAAAATTGGTGATAAACCAGATCTTAATAAAATATTACTTGCAGATTCTCCAGTAATTGATTGTTCACCTTTTGGTACAGCAGATCTAAATAAATGTTCGAATTTCTTTTGATCTTCAGCTGTAATAAATGATAATCTAATACTTGGGATTTTTAATTCACTATTTTCTATAACTGTAGTTGAAGTTCCAAATCCAGTAGGTTGTGTTTGAATATATCCAGTTTGTTGAGGTTGAATAAATCCAGTTGAAAACCCAGTTTTTTGAGGTTGTAATGAAGGTTGTTGACCAAAAGATTGATTATTATTAGTATTTTGAAAATTTCCATATAAATTTGGTTGTTGTGTTGTAAAACCAGTTGGTTGCGAATACATTGATTGTTGAAATTGGGGCTGTTGTTGTTGGGGTGGTTGCTGTTGTTGATAATTGTTGAATCCATAACCCGTTTGTTGCGGTTGGGAATAACCCATTCCTTGTTGTTGATATGGGTTATACATTGGAATAAATCAAGATTAAAATTAGGTTCTAGAAAAACTCAACGAAATTAAATTTCTAAAATTAAACAGCGAAATAAATTTATTATATATTTAAACATTCATTCCAAAATTCAATTTCTAATAAAACAACTTCATTAAACATATTTACTAATTCATCAATTCTTTTATAATTTATATCATTATCATTGATTAAACTTTCCAATGCCTTTTTACCTTCTTTATCTGCATTTGTATACCAATCAGAAGTATAATCATTTAACCAAGTTTGATAAATGGTTGATTGTTGTTGATTTACAATTCCATAATCCTTAATTGTTTTTCTAATTGATTGACCATATATACCAGCTTCAGCATATCCATGTAAACAAGGTGCAACAGCAACTTTTATCCCCAAGAAATTCTCTTGTTTACCAATTTTTAATAAATAATCACAATATTTTTTACAAGCTAAACCAGGTTTTAAATCTAAATCAAGTTCATCATTTTCATAATCAATATTATAATTTTTCATTAATTTTTCTTTATGTTTTTCTATTTCAATAACAATTTCTCCAATTATAGTTGCTTGAGCATGAGTTTGTTTATAATTTGGAGCTGTTGAAGCTGCTAATCCATGAATTTGAGCATAATTAATTAAATAATGATAATCTTGTTTTAAAAAATATAAAAATTTATTAAATTCTAATTTATTTTCTGCTAATAATTTTATAAATGAATGATTTATATAATTTTGCCAATTTTTTTGTACTTTTGGATGATTAATTAAAAATTCAAAGAATGAATTATGTGTTGATAATAATTGTTTAACTTCATAATGAGCTCCATTTATAATTGAACTAATTGATTCTGTTGGTTTAATTAAATGATTTAAAGGTCCATTACCAAATCCTAATTTTTTTAAACTTATCATACCTTTATGGATGAAATCTATTGATAATATAATTGAATCATCTAATGATTTACCTTTAGCTAAATTTGCTGAAATTGCTGAAGCTAAAGTACATCCACTACCATGATTATCTGTTGAATTTATAAATTTAGATTCAAATATAAATAATTTATCATCTTGACTTTGATATAAAATATCTATAATTTTGGTTGGTTTATCTTTTGTAATTTTATTTTCATCATTAAATGGTATATGACCACCTTTGATTAATAAATTATTACATTTCAATATTTGTTGTAATGCTTTCACAAATTTAGTAAAATCATTCAAGGTTTCTATATTTGGTGGTTGTTTATTAGTTGCAACTTTATATAATTCTTGTGATTCAGGATAATTGGGTGTAAGTAAATAAGAATCATGGATTAAATGTTTTACACATAAGTTCATACCTTCATCATCAATCAATTTTGAACCAGAAGTACTAACCATAACTGGATCAATAACTAACTTAACATTGTATCTTTTAAACTCTGATAAATAACCACTCAAAACCTCGATTGCTTCTTTAGTTAACATTCCCGTTTTAACAACTTTTAATGGAATTTCTTTGTTATTTTCATAATTATATAAAAAATCTTGAAAATTTGCTTTTAGAATTTGATCAATTAAATTCAAATTTGTAATTTCAAAAGTTTTAACACCTTGAGTATTTTGTGCTGTTAAAGCAGTTATACATGTCATACCATAAACACCAAAAGCATTAAATGTTTTTAAATCAGCTTCAATACCAGCACCACCAGATGAATCAGAACCTGCCATTGTTAAAATTACGGGTAATTGAACTTTCTCTATGGTATCATGTTTCAATTGATATACCGTTGTGTTTGTCATTTGAAAAAGAATAAATTTATCAAATCATTTTTATATTGTTCTATTTATATATATTTTATGTGTATCTATTTTTAAGCGCATATATACAAATGATTCAAATTTCAATGCACTAAAAAGTATTTGATGAAGTTTCCAGTGATTTTCTTAATTTATTATAGTAGTTTATCAAATCTTGTTCACTATTTAAAGTTTCTTCTCTAAAACCAACTCTTATATCTGGTACATTTGTCTTTTCAATATCATTACCTTCAATACCACCTTTCATATAATTTTTACCTAACCAATGTTTTTTAATTTCAGCTTCCCAACCACTTTGTAAACATGAATTTCTTGCTAATTCACACATATCAACACCTGATAATTTATAAATTTGAGCAGCAACAGAATATTCTTCAATTAATGGTTCTTTTGTATATGAAAATTGTAAAGGATCATCAGTTGATAATGAAACATTTAACCCTTTTTTAAAAAAATTATAAAATGGATTTTTATCATAAGTTAAAAATAATGCATTATTTGATAATGGTGACATTGCTAAACCAATTTGATCTAAATAATATAAATATTGAATAAAAGGTAATTTTCTTAATAAAATTCCATGTGATATACTATGTGAAGTTAAAAATGCACTAATTAAATGTTCAGGATCACCAGCTTCACCACAATGAGGTCTTAAAACAAATGTATTCATTTTATTTTTCAATCTTAAATTATTTAATGTTGAAATATTTGAATATAAATAATATAAATAATATGAATAAGGAGGATTTATAGTTGAATTCCAATCACTTGCATGAGGATATTTTCTTGATTGAATAGGTCTTTCAGGTTTTGATTCATCATCAACTGAATCAAATCCAACAACTCTTTGTAAAAAAATATACAATTTTGGATGTGATTTAGGATTCATTGAAACTTCAAATAATGGTTCAAAAATATTTTTAATTATATCTAAAAAATTTTTAACATTACCATTTTTTTTATAAATATCATATAATCTTGGTACTTGAATTAACCATCTTACATTATGACTAAATAATTTATTATCAATTACCCAAGCAGCTAATTTATCCCATTCATGAATATTTCTACCATAAATTGAAATTCTTAATTCATTCATTTGATATTTTGAACTTTCTAAATCTTCCATAACTTGTTTTGTAATTTCTGCTAAATATCTACCATCAATAAAATTATCAGTTTTTAAAAAAATTTCTCTTAATCTTGATTCACCAACTGGATTGTACTTCAAGTTGAATTTATCAAATCTATGAAATGTATCAGTATGAGCATGCATATCTAAAGTATCAATTGATAAATCATAACCTGATAAATTTAATGAATTAAAAACTTCTTCTAAAGTTAAAATTTTCCCATCTCTAAATATAACTTGTTCATTTGGTTCAGTTTTTAATTTATATTTTATAAATCTTAATAAATGTTTTTGATTCATACATGCTGAATGATGAATATGAGTATCAACTTTACGAACATTATAAAAATCTCGATGAGGATTTTTTTTACTTTGTTTATTTTCTTCAAATTCATTTAATAAATAATACATATTCCATTTTGCTTCTAAATATTGTAATCTTTTAAATGCAAATGATTTTGTTGGTCCATCTGATGAAATTTTTGTTATAATATTTAAATCTGAATAATAATCATTTAAATTTGGAATATTTACAATTTTTTTATCATTTTTTTTATCATAAACTTGATAAACATCTTCTTCATCTAATGTAAAATAATATTTTGATTTTTCTGATAAATCTGGTATTTCACATTTATTAAAATCAAATTCTTCTTCTTCATCATTATAATTTTGAATTTGATTAAATTTATTTTTTGATTTATAAGTTGGTTTTGGTGGTGGTGGATAAATTTTCCAATCCATTTGATTTTTGGGATTTAAAGATTCAGGATCTTGAATTGACCATTTTAAATACTTATGTCTTAAATTTAAACATAATTTAACATGTTTATAAAATTCAATTAATTCATCTGATGGATATTCTTCTGGTAAAACATTTGGATCATTAGCTAAATTTCCAGTTGTATAATGTGGTGCTTGAGATGGAGTTAAAGGATGGAATTTGTTATTTAATTTATGTGGCATATCTATAACTGATGGTCTTCTTTTAATTGTGGATGTTGTTGGATTTGTATTTAAATTTGATGAATTTTTTGGTGATGATGATGATGAAGTCATATGGAAATTAGGTGATCCATTATGATGTAATGCTTCAAAAGCTTTTAATTTTAAATCATGATCTTTCATATATTTATCTTCCGTTTGTGAAAAATGTGCTGAATTTAAAGATTTTGATAAATCTTCCTCATCACTATCATTATTGAAATGATGAGCAAAATCTTGATTATCATCCGATTCATCATGGGAGAATAACTCATCTTCATTATTGTTATTTGAATCTAAATTAGGTTCACTCTTGTCTTGAAATTGGGCACTTAAATGTGATTGACACATCTTTTATTTTTTGATAAGATTATATCAAATCGGAATAATTTTTTCTTGTCGATTTATTGCTAAACTAAAAAATACTAAACGAGAAATGGTAACACTATATTAACCATAATTTAAGATCAAATGACTGAGCTATTGATTTCCATATGACAGTTCAAACAAGTTTTATTTCAGTAACTCAAATTTGGCAAAAAAGCTAGTTTTGAAATTCTCAATACTTGTTTAAAGCTTATTCAAACATATATGTTATTTAAGTCTCAGTAGTGTTGTTCTTCCAATATTGTGCAAAATTTGATTCAAAAGTTCACAAAATTTGTAGTTTCAGATACTTAAAGTCATATGTATTTGCTCAACTCAAGATTTCACTCTTTTACCCATTTAAATTAATTGATACTTATAATTTTGCAGCCAATTTATATGCAGTTTTTAGCAAAACCTATTATCTCGTGATAACACAAATACCCCTTAAAAAATGTATACATAAATATATATTAATCTAATTGATATCAAGAACTGAAAATAAAACTATAACGGTATAGAAGAAATGTTTATGGATGGTATGAATTTTAATAAAATTTTAAATCATTAAAGCAGTTAAACCAAATATAGCAAAAACTGACATTAAATTTGATGAAGTTGAACCAATTGCTAAATTTTCTGAATCATAAGTTATAACAGGAACTGATGAATTATTAATAGTTGTAAAAGAAACTAATGTTGAATTTGATGGAAATAAAGTTTCACGTTTTGATAAATCTCTTTTAAATAATGATTCAAAATCTCTTATAATTGCATTTTTTAAATCTTCATCATTAAAAGCTCTTGTTATTAAATCAGTTAATAAACCAGAATCTAATAATGAATTTACTAAAGGTGCCAATGATGACCAATCAGTACTTAATACCCCACTTAATGTAGAACCTAAATTTGAAAATAAACCTTGTAATAAATAAACAACAGTTGATTCAAATCTTGAATCTGTAACTAAATATTCAATAGTTGTATTTAAAACATTTGATCTTTCAACAGATGAAAAAATTGTTGTTAATAAATCTTCAATATTATCTCTTTTCAATAATTCAAAAGCTAATTCAATTTCATCTTGTTCTCTTTTTCTTAATTGCATAATTTTTAATACTTCTTCAACAGAATCATCATGATCCCTTTTCTTGGCTGATCCTCCACCTAAAACAGCAGTTAATTGACCTAAAGCAGAATAATTGATTGTTGTTGGTCCTTGACCAAATTGTGATGGTGGTAATGATTCAAATGCTGGTCCAGTAATAGTTGCAAAATTATAACTTGTTGGTGCAGTATTACCATTTGCAGTACTTGTTGTAACTTGTGCTTGAGTTGTAATAACCGCTTGAGTTGTAGCTGTAGCAATTGGTTGATTGGTTGTAATTGCATTTGTTCCATCTTCAGTTGCAGCTTGTGAAAATAATGAAGCTAATTGAGCAGTATTAACATTGATTGAACCACTTCCACTTCCAATACTACCAGCACTATATAAAACAGTAGGTAATGAAGTATCAATTGAACCACCACCGGTGGTTGTAGCTAATACAATAGTTGTTGATGAAGAATCACCACCAAATAAATCACCAAATGAAAATCCACTAAATAAATCTTTAACAACGGTTTCAATAAATGGTAAAGTATTTGGATTTTCAATTAAATCAGCAATTAAACTATAAGCTAAACCAGAATTTTTTAAAGCAACAAAAATTGGAGTTAAATTAATATTTCCACCACTGATTAAATCAAGAACAATATCATAAGCTAATGTTCTTGTTGAATTATTACTTATGATATAACTAATTAAAAATCCAACTAAATCAGTATCACCAACAAAATTTAATAAATCATCTAAATATTGAACATTATTATTTTCAGTTAATAAATTATTAGCAAATCCAGCAACACTTTCCCAATCAATACTATCTATGATGGAAGTAACATTTATATCAGAAATCAATTCTTCTGCAGTTGATAATAAATCTCTTTGTTGAATATTGGATAATGGATGTATATCTCTTGGTGCAATATCTAATGCTAATGGATCAGATCTTGGACTCATAAGTATTGGTTTGGCCAGTACCATACTAGTCATCAAAGTGATACTAGATAATAATATAGTTGATAACTTCATGATGACCACTTTATTAAAAAAACGAATGGATAAAATAAATAAACAAAGGAAAAATCAGTATAATTTCAAATATCTTGGAAATAGAATATCAATTATATATAATTGAAAATATTTGCAACCAATGTAAAGCAAATTCATAGTAAATATTGGGTAATTAATTAATAATTTTATTAAGCCTTGAAATTTGAATTTACTGAACTTGGTAGCTAATGTATAAGGGGTAATAATTTATTACTAAATCGAGAAAGAATATTGGAAAAAAAATTAATGTATGTGCTCATAATTAATTAGATCTAGAAATAGAATAACAAACAATTCAATATAGAAGTTGACTGAATTGGTAATAATAGAATACGAATGAGGAGCAATTCAATAAATATATTCTATATTTTACGTTCTTTTGCATTTTTTACTTCCAGACTTGAAACATTCTCTTTATGGTAGTAAATATAATGGAATTTTAAATTTATATGTAAATCCTAATTTTTCAAATTTATAAGTTGAATCAGTTGAATCTAATAATTTAATAACCGTTTCATAATTATCATGATCAATATCGTTAAAAGCCTTGTTCCCATTTGTTAAACTAATCTCTTCCTCCTCTTCTTCTTTTATATCCTTTTTTTCATCTTGTTTTTGTTCATCTAAAAGATTAAATTGGAAAAATAAATAATATTTTAAATCCATTAAAGTTTCACTTTGAAATTGTGATGATAAAAATTTTGGTATATTTATATAATCATTTATCAAAACATTTTGTTTATTTAAAATTGATGATGCAAATATATTTAATTTAATATTATTTGTTACTTTATATGAATTTATATAATTTTTCTTTTGGTGTAAATGATATATTTCATTGGCTTCAATATAACTTATAATTCCTGTAATTTTTGTTGAAACTTTATTTAAAGAATTCATATCAATATTAAAATTTATATCTTCACCAATATGATAATAAGGTTTTGATAAATTAATTATACATAATTCTTGATTATTGATTCTTAATTGATATTGAGTTTTCAAATGTTGTGGTAATTGTAATATGAATAAATTATAATCAAATTCTTCATCAAACCCATTTTTAACACTACTTTTCCTTCGTTCAATGGTTGATTGTTTAGGCATATTATATAAATCTGATTCTATCAATGTTGATAAATCTTGAATAAATGATTGTTGATTTGAATCAATATTAACTCCATTGAAATTTTGTTTATTATTTGATCCATTTTTGATTTTGATTCCTTCTTCTTCTTCTTCTTTAATGTAGATCATCCAATTTTTATCCAATTGGACAATATGTTGTTTAAAATAAAGTTTTTGATAATATTTATGTAAACCATATCTTTTTGGTTTTAAATATAATGGGAAATATATTGAATTTGATTGATTTGTAATTTGATTTTCTATAAAACTTACAATTAATGAGTATCGAATACTTATTAAACCTTGATCACAAGCTGATCCAGTCAGTCTTGTATTATAACTAGGTGGTAAATCTTTTTTAATTGGAAATTTGAATTTAAATTTTTTACATTGATCTTTAGGGATTATTAAATCAGTGAATAATAATGATTGAGAAGTTGAATAAATTGGTATAATTGAATCAATTAAATCTTGTAATGAAATTTCAATATTATTTGTTTTTGGTTTTAATTTTGAATTAAATTGATGAATTAAATCATTTAATAAATGAATTTGGTTTGTTGTTTTAAATTTATCATTTTTATCAATTATTAAATCATTTATTCCTGCTAATTTCCCATTGATTATTAATTTATTATCTTTATTTTGATTTATAAATGGAACTGAATATAAAGAATCTTCATCAGTAGAATCATTTTGAATATTTTTTTCTTGCCCTTCTTCTTCTTCTTGTCTGTGTAAATATTGATTCAAGTAATCTTTATCATTCCACCATTGAGAATGAGTATTCATTTCTAAAGTAGATAATTCATAATTGAAATTATAATTTGATACTATATAACCAAATAATTGAATTTTTCCTAAAAATAGTTTCAATGTAGAAATTTCATTATCTTGAGAATTTAACTGCTCAATTGATTCATTTTGTTGTCTAGAACCAAATATATTAAACCAACTTTGATTTGTATTTTCTTTATTGATTGTTGGATTTATAATTATATTACTAGTTGAAGTATTTTCAAATATGAGTGTACAATATTGAAAATTATAATCTGCATCTTGTTCTTCTTGGGAATTTTCAAATTTCAATGATACTTTTAAATTTTCGTTTAGTATTTTTGTATAGAAATCATTTGTCATTTGTTAATACTACTACTACTTACCTTTTTTTTTTTCTGTTGATATCTTATACAAAAGAGTTAGATAAATTATACTATATATTCTATCATTTTATAAACTTTTTTGTTGTTGTTGTTGCTGTTGCTGTTGTTGTTGCTGTTGTTGTTGTTGTTGTTGTTGTTGTTGTTGTGCTATTTGTTGTTGTTGATCTGGACCAATACCACTTCCACCAACACCGACTTGTTGATGGAAATCCAAGATTTCACTATACATCATTACTCTCCAAGTATCTATTGGTAAATCAGCATCATTAAAACTCCAATCGAATTTTGTTTCACATATTGGTTCATCAGTTGGGTCATGATATGGTTCCATATAAGGATGAGTTAAAGCTTGAGAAGCACTAATTCTTTTTTTTGGATCAAATACTAATAATTTTTCTAATAAATCTATAGCTTCAGGTTCAACATGATTACAATTTGCAAATCTTTCATTAAAAGGAATTGGATCTCTATGAGGTAAACTTTGAACAAATCTTAAAGTATTTTCTGAACAAATTGTATCAATAACATCTGATGGTGGTGAACCTAATAATTCAGTTATAATTGAAAATTGATGTACATGATCTTTACCAGGAAATAAAGGTTTACCTTCAATCATTTCACTCAATATACAACCAACAGACCATAAATCAACTTCTGTATCATATTTTTGCCAAGTTAACATAATTTCTGGTGCTCTATAATATCTTGTTGAAACATAACCAGTCATTTGAGGATCTTGTATTCTTGCTAAACCAAAATCACAAATTTTTAAATCACAATTTTCATTAATTAAAATATTTGAAGGTTTTAAATCACGATGAATAACACCTGCTGAATGAATATATTTCATACCTCTTAATATTTGATAAGTAAAATATTGAATAAATTGTTTTTCTAAAGGTCTTGAAGTTAATAATCTATGTAAATCAGTACCTTGTAATTCATTAACAAAATAAATATCTTCTAATGGACTAATAAAAATATCATCTAAAGTAATTAAATTTTCATGTCTTAAATGTTTTAATAATTTTAATTCTCTATAAGTTCTTTTTGCTAATACAGAAGTTGAAAATGGTTTCATAATTTTTTTAACAGCAACATTTTGACCAGTTAATTTATCAATTGCTGAACATACTAAACCAAATGCACCCATACCAACGGGGTTTAAATCGGTATATCTATTGGTAATCTCAAAGACAGTACCAAAGATTTGAGTTCTTGTGAATTCTCCATCTGAAGACATTTTATATTATTGTGTATAAATTTTAATTAGTGGTTGTAATAAAAAATAAGGTTGAAAATGGAATTGGAATTGGAATTGGAATTATTAGTGATAGATAGATTGTATTAATGTTGGATATATGGTTTGATAAAAATAAAGCGATAGTGGGATGGTGATAAAATGGATATAATAATAAATATAAATAATGATGAATTCAGAAAATATAAAGAAATGATCAATTAATAGTAAATAATAAAAATGTATTGATATTCAATATATCAATCACTCAGTAAATAAATAATAAATATTTTTTCACACACATTAATTTTTTTTTTTTTTTTTCATTTATAGCGCTCAACTTTTTTGCTATTTGGAATTAAGTATGTGTTAAAGTATCTCTTTTGCTCAACCAATTGGCTTTAAAGATTAACACTCTCAGTTGAATAAAGACAATTTTTATTACACTCTATCTCTATATATCAGTTGATCCACTATTGAAAACTTAAACAGAGTCTTAGATTTCATGTTTTCATCTGCCCTTTATAATTTTTATATTAGTAGTACTGTATATTGTTAATTTTTTTTTTATTTTTCGTATATGATGTCATATTATTTACTATAGATATTCGAATATTATAAGAGATCCAATGTTTATTTACCTGATTTTCAATACAAATTGTAAAACTATTACCTCGTAATTTACGTAGAGATGTTTTGGGGTTGATTAGTCTCAAATAGCTCTTGTAAAGAAAGTCCATTTTGATCTTGTTCAATCAAAAATTTAATATCTGTCTTTATCACTCAATTTCGATATATGAAGGTGTCAAAATCATAACTTCTTCTATTATAAATGTTATAGTATTGCTTGAGCATTTAGAACTGAGTCTACTTCTTATAGCTAGCGCCAGTTACTAAGCATCATTTGCATCATTGAGTACTCAATGAACCTTATTATTGTACAATCGTTGATAAAATGTCTTTGGGTGCAAAAGTTGATTTGTGGGGTGCACTATTTTGTTTGTTGCTGTTTTTTCATTTCTTAATACGAGATTTTATGCACGTCTTTTTCACCCCCCTTTAGTTTATTTTCAATTACCAAAAGATAGTTAGTTCGACGACAAATTGCAAAATTTGGTGGTAATCAGGCACATATTTAAATTTAATTTTGAGCGAGTTGAATTAAACGGTTTTAAATGAAAATAATGTTAGATATCGATTTTTGTAAAAAGTTTTACTGAATGTATTTAATTTTAACATTCCAATTAATCATAAACTGAGAATTTTAGATTAAAGAATTCGAGATATTTGATTCATGATAATATTTACTGTGTTTCTAGTTATTTTTTGCAACTTTTTTGCAACTTTTTTATTTTTATTTTTTTTTATCGTATAAATTAGGTAAAAGCTATACATGTCTAAATGGAAAACCTAGGATGGCTCGTCACCCTATTTTTTTATTGATCCTAGTTAATCTTTGTTTATTTTTCCTAGAATATCTATATCTACTTTAGTTTTGTGGTCAATTTGATTTGAAAAGGTGTCTCTAATTTGATTAGTCATTGACCGCTTTGAAAAGTTAAAAAATTTTACTTAACTGCTTCTAACTAAACAAAATAAACTTTTGGTTAATCAAATACTTAAGGTAAAGTTAAAATTACTAAGAACTTTTCTTGGACATAATACGCTCAAATTTGCAAAAGTGTAAAGCTTACATCTTTTCACTTTATTCTTCATCAAAGACACTTTTTACGTTTGCTACATTATTGAATAATAATTATGGACTATTGCTTCATTCAATCGATTCTCGTGAAGTATTTCTCAACCACAAAAAAAAATTTTCCTTATTCTAATAAACTACATTACTGCAATTGGTCAAATCACAATTTTATAATTGAATTTTGATCCAATCAATTTCAAATTTAGATCAAAACCATCCATTCGACATAAAAGAATATTTTAAACTATATGCCACAGTATACTAAAAATTTGATCAGTTAATGATATGAAAAATTTAGAACTTAAATAGAAATTGTTTTTATAAACCAAATAGACCTAAAAAAGAGAATCTTTGCGAATAAGTATTACTTGCCGCACTTTAACTTGTCAAACTTGTGCTTATTTGTTTACGGTTGCAAATTCCGCCTTACATTTATTTTTAGCGCAAATCAAATACATAAATATATATATATTTTTTTTTTTTTATTTCAAGAATTAGCTAATTTAGTGTTGTTGAATTGAATTATTATCATGTCTGAATCCAATGGTATTGAATCATTATCAGTCAATGGTGGAGCATCATCAATCTCTTCATCAATTAGTTTAATTAAAACAATTATTGGAGCTGGTTTATTATCTTTACCATTAGCTTATTCAACCGATGGAATCATATTTGGTACAATAATTATAATCATTGCAGCTATAACTTCTGGGTTTGGATTATTTTTACAATGTTATGTATCAAAATATATCCCCCTGGGACATGCAACTTTTTTCAATTTATGTTCAATTACATATCCACAATTATCAATAATATTTGATATTGCAATTGCAATTCAATGTTTTGGATGTGCAATATCATATTTAGTTTTAATTAGAGATTTAATGCCAAGTATAATTACCAATATACCATATTTGAAATCAGAATATTTATCAACATTTTTTTTAATAATTAGTTGTGGGTTTACAATTCCATTATCATTTTTAAAAAATCTTGATTCATTAAAATATACTTCAATTTTGGCATTGATTGCAATTTTTTACATTACAATCTTGGTCGTGGTTCATTATTTTATCGGTGATATACCAAGAAATGGAATTATAACATTAATGCCATTAAATTTAACTAATGTATTTAGTACATTTTCAATTATTGTATTTGCATTTACTGGACATCAAAATATGTTTTCAATTATAAATGAAGCAAAGGATAAATCATTAACTAATTTAACTAAATTAATTAATGTTTCAATTATTTCATCAAGTATTTTATTTATAATTGTTGGTTTAATTGGTTATTTAACATTTGGTTCAAATGTAAATGGTAATATTATATTATCATATCCAAATGGAATTTCAACAACAATTGGGAAATTATGTATTGTATTTATGGTAACTTTTTCATTTCCATTAATGTTACATCCAGCTAGAATATCAATAAATAATATCTATTATTGGATTAAAACAAAGAAACAACAACAGGAACAAAATGAATCTACTTCATTATTAACCATAACTAATCAAGAAGAAGAAACAGATTTAATACCAAAAAATAATAAATTAAATCATGTAGTTCCATTTTCAAAACAATCATTTCAATTAATTACAATACTTTTATTATTAATTGGTTATATATTAGCTATGACTATTAAATCATTTGCATTTATTTTGGCAATAGTAGGAGCTACTGGTTCAACAGCAATTTCATTTATTTTACCAGGTTTATTTGGTTATAAATTAATTGGATCTGAATCAGATGATCCAACTATATTAGAAAAAATTTTTAAAAATTTATCATTAATATTAACAATTTGGGGTATATTAGTTATGATTTTATGTTTATATAGTAGTATAGCTTTATAAAATAGAAAAAGATTTATTTTACTTCTCACTAATGTCTTGTGAAAATGAACATTATCATTCGAATCACGATGATCATGATCATGATCATCATGATCATGTAGCTCCAATTCCAACAAATGTATCACAATCATTGAATTCTAAAATTGATACTTTTAAAATTACAAGTTTAAATTTATTTAACCCTCTTGAAGAAATTTCAAAATTATTTAAAGATTCAAATCATAAATATGAAATTAAACCAATAATAAAATCTGATTGTGATTGTCAATTAATTATAATTATTCCATTTTTGAATGGTAATATTAAATTATATTCATTAATTTTGAGATCAAATGGTGATAAATATTGTCCAAAAATAATTAAATTATTTAAAAATGATTCAAATATAGATTTTGATAATGTAGAATTGAAAAAACCAATACAAGTTCTAAATCATCCTAAAATTGGTATACAATTGGATAATGAAGATGAATTACCAATGGTCCTAGAATCCAATGAAGGATTTGTTGAACATTATGTTTCAAGACATAAATTTACTGGAGTTCAAACATTAACTATATATATTGAATCAATTCATGATGAAGATGAAGAAGATGAAGTTTGGTTACATTCATTAGAATTAAGAGGTGAATTTACTGAATTAAATAGAGATCCAATCATAACTTTATATGAATCAGCTGCAAATCCTCAATCTAAAACATTGGAACAACATTTAAATATAACTCAACAATTACAATAAAAAAATTAAAAAGGGATTTAATAATAGATTAATTAGAGAATAATTGTATGATTGAGGTATGAATCGATCGATTCCAATTGATCATGTGGTTTATGATTTATGATTTATATGTATTTAATGGCACCCTGTTGACCGAATTAAATACACGACTGGTGATAATTTTATTTCTCCATTATAAATTTTCCACAGTTTCTCTCAAAATCTCTCTCTCTTTTTCCCAACAACAATCAATTGAGATTTTACAGTTAGATTTATAATGCCAAAATTAGTATTAGTTAGACATGGTCAATCCGAATGGAATGAAAAAAATTTATTTACTGGTTGGGTTGATTGTAAATTATCAGAAACTGGTAGAAAAGAAGCAAAAAGAGCTGGTGAATTAATTAAAGAAGCAGGAATTAATGTTGATATTTTATATACTTCATTATTATCAAGAGCTATTCAAACTGCAAACATTGCCCTTGAAAATGCTGATCAATTATATGTACCAGTTAAAAGATCATGGAGATTAAATGAAAGACATTATGGTGATTTACAAGGTAAAGATAAAGCAGTTGCTTTAGAAAAATTTGGTAAAGAAAAATTTCAAATTTATAGAAGATCATTTGATGTTCCACCACCAACAATTGATCCAAAGGGGGAATATTCTCAAGTTGGTGAAAGAAGATATTCTCATATTGATCCTTCTGTAATTCCTTTAACTGAATCATTAAAATTAGTTATTGATAGATTATTACCTTATTGGCAAGATGAAATTTCTAGTGATTTATTAGATGATAAAGTTGTTTTAGTTGCTGCTCATGGTAATTCTTTAAGAGGTTTAGTTAAACATTTAGATAATATTTCTGATGATGATATTGCTGGTTTAAATATTCCAACTGGTATTCCATTAGTTTATGAATTAGATTCAAATTTAAAACCAACTAAACCAGCTTATTACTTGGATCCAGAAGCTGCTGAAGCCGGTGCCGCTGCTGTTGCTGCTCAAGGTCAAAAGAAATAGACTTCCCCAATAAATAAATGAAATATTAACAAAACTTATAATATCTTTTCTTCTCTCTTTTTTTCTCTCCCCTAAAAAAAGTTGATCAAAGTAAAAAAAAAAAAAAAAAAAAATTCTATTATTAAAAA